>JAKCOX010000006.1:36649539-36802039 GCA_022605575.1 Laterallus jamaicensis coturniculus
TCCTTTTCCTTTCCTTTCCTTTCCTTCCTTCCTTTCCTTTCCTTTCCTTTCCTTTCCTTTTCCTTTCCTTTCCTTTCCTTTCCTTTCCTTTCCTTCCTTTTCCCTTTCCTTTCCTTTCCTTTCTTTTCCTTTCCTTTCCTTTCCTTTCCTTTCCTTTCCTTTCCTTTCCTTCCTTTCCCTTTCCCTTCCTTCTCCTTCCCTTCCTTCCCTTCCTTCCCTTCCTCTTCCCTTCCCTTCCCTTCTCCTTCCTCTTTCCCTTCCTTCCTTCCTCTTCCCTTCCCTTCCCTTTCCCTTCCCTTCCCCTTCCCTTTCCCCTTCCCCTTTCCCTTTCCCCTTCCCCCTTTCCTTTCCCCTTTCCCTTTCCCTCTTCCCTTCCCCTCCCTTCCCCTCCCGCTCCGGGATGCTGATGCTGCCCCACGTTACCCGGTTCAGCCCCGGACGGGAGCCACACCTGCCCCGAACCGGGCGGTACGCGGTGTTACCTCTCTACCGGAGGTCCCGTGGCGGCCCGCAGGGCCCACAGCCGCCGGGACGGCCCCCACCGCCGCCTTCCCGGGGCGGCGGGATTTAGCGCTGCGCGGAGGGTCGCTGTTAGCGATGCCCCGGCCGGACCCCCGTGGCCGCCCGTCCCGGACGCGGGGCGCTCCGGCGGGGCGGCGCGGCCCGGCAGGGGGCGCCCGGTGCCCGGCGGCGGGGCCGGACCCCGGGAGCGGCGGCTGGGCCGTGCCACCGAGCCCCCGCCGCGCCCGGGACCTGGTCGCTCCCCGTCCCGCCGCGGGTTCGACGTGTCCCGCCCCCCCGCGCTCCTGCGCGGGCGGTGGGACCGGCGCCGGGAGGCTCCGTGGGGAGGCCCGGGGAGGGGAAGGGAAGGGAAGGGACGGCGCGGGAGGCGGCGCGGCCCCCGGAGAGCCCTCCCGCGGCCCCGGGAGAGCCCTCCCGCAGCCCGCCGAGCCGCAGCCTTCGGCAAAGTCGTTCTCTACCCCAAGGCGGAGCCGTGCGCGGCCCGGGCTGGCGGAGAGCGGCGGAGGGGGCGGCCGCCGCCGGCTCCGGGGGCCCGGTTGCTTGGTTCGGAGCCGCTCGGCCCGCTGTCGCCCCCGGCGCCGGCGGCTTTTGTTACCGGCGGTGCGGGGCGGGGGTTGGGGGGGGAGGAGGGGGTGGGGGAGGCGGCGCGGCGGGGCGAGGGGAGGTTTTGTGGCAGGAGCGGCACGGTCCGTGCCATTCGCCTCCCGCCGCTCCCGTGGTGCCTCAGCCGAGCCGGGATCCCTTTGTGCTAATAGCCCCGTCCTCATTTGCTGCCTAATTGGACTATATAAAGCCAATAACGGGCGGGCGCTCGTTGCCTCCAGCCACAGCAGCACGTCGCAGGGGGGGCCGGGGCCGCGGCGGCAGCGGGCAGGGGCTGCGCGGAGCCTTCTCCTCCCGGCTGCCTCCCCGCCTAATCCCATTTGCCATTGTGCGTGCCCAATCGCCGTGTGCTCCCCGCGTTTAACTTGGATGACATTTTGATTTCATCATTAGCATCCGGCGCCAGGTTGACGCAGCAGCAGCGGCGGCGGGAGGCGGCGGCGGCGGCAGCGACGACCCCGGCTCTCCGCCTGCCCGCAGCAGCCCCCCGGTGCCGCGGGCTGCGCGGGTCCCCTCGGCCCCCGCCCTGCCGCCCCCCCATGCGAGGGGGCCCCGGCCGGCCCCCGCCGCCGCGCTCCCACGCCGCCCCGCCGCGCCTCTCCCCCCGCGCCGCGGGAGCCGCCACCTGCGCGCCGGCGCGGGCTGCGGGGCCAGCGGCGGGCAGGAGCCGGGCGGGCACCGGAGGATGCCGGAGACCGGGCAGGAGCCGCCCAGCGCCCCGCCGCCGCCCCCCAAGGAGTCCTTCTACATCAAGAACCTGCTCAACGGCGACCCCCCCAAGGCGCCCCCCAAGCAGCCGCGGGCGCTGTTCGCCCCCTCGGGCAAGGCGGCGGTGGATGGCGCCGGCTTCGCCCTTTCTCAGGTGGGCGACCTCGCCTTCCCCCGCCTTCGAGATCCCGGCGCCGCGCTTCGCCCTGAGCGCCCACTGCCTGGAGCGCGCCCAGACCTGGTGGTACCCCTACGCCCTCACGCCGGCCGGAGCCCACCTGCCCCGCACAGAAGGTACCGTTCTCCCACCCATCCATCCATCCATCCATCCTGGCGGGGCGGCGGGGACCGGGAACGGCGGGGGGAGGGAGGGGAGGCTTGCGGCGGGGCGACGCGGGGGTCCGGCCGGCTCGTCCCGCTGCCCCCGACGGGGCGTGGGGGCCGGGCGGTGAAGGTGTCTCTCTTTGTGTCCCTTTCCCCCACCACCTCCCTCCCTCCCCCCACCCTTCCCCTCCAGCCGCGGAGAAATCCCTGTTGAGGGACTCGTCCCCTGCCTCGGGCACCGACCGGGACTCCCCGGAGCCGCTGCTGAAGGCGGAGGGGGAGCAGAAGGAGCTGGACTCCAAAAGCCCCGACGAGATCGTCCTGGAGGAGAGCGACTCGGAGGAGGCGAAGAAGGAGGGAGGCGCGGAGGACTGGAAGAAGCGGGAGGAGAGCCCGGAGAAGAAGCCCTGCCGCAAGAAGAAGACGCGCACGGTGTTCAGCCGCAGCCAGGTCTTCCAGCTGGAGTCCACCTTCGACATGAAGCGCTACCTGAGCAGCTCGGAGCGGCCGGCCTGGCCGCCTCCCTCCACCTGACAGAGACCCAGGTGAAGATTTGGTTCCAAAATCGCCGCAACAAGTGGAAGAGGCAACTGGCGGCCGAGCTGGAGGCGGCCAACCTCAGCCACGCCGCCGCGCAGCGCATCGTCCGCGTCCCCATCCTCTACCACGAGAACTCGGGCGCGGAAGGGGGAGCGGGGGGCGGCGGAGCCCCCGGCACCCAACCCCTGCTCACCTTCCCTCACCCCCGTCTACTATTCCCACCCTGTGGTCACCTCCGTGCCGCTCCTGCGGCCCGTCTGAGCCCTCCGGCCGCCGATGCGCGGAGAGGCGCGCAAGTCACCGGCCGCTTGTAAGTACTCCAGCCACTCGTGTGCGAGTTCACCCGGCCGGCGTCTGCGGAGCGGGGAGGTGTTGGGGAGGGGGTGTGTGGGGGGGGGGTGGGGGAGAAAAGAGGGGTGTGGGTATAAGGGGGAGACCCCTTCGGCGGGTGGTGCTAGGAGGAAAAGTCACGAAAATTTAGAAAATACAAATAAAATTGGGAGGGGGGGGGGGGGAGGGGATGGAAAAATAAGGCAAATGAAAGCGGGAACTTGTAGAGAACCCTGGAGCTGTCACACATTTGTAAACGTGGACGAAACCCGCGGTGGTCTCTGTGGCTTTAGTTTTATTTTTGTAAAAAAAAAAAAAAAATAGGAAAAAAAAAAGAAGAAAAAAAAAAAGGAAAAAAAAAGAATAAAAGGAAAAAAATGTCATAATAATTTAAAAAAAAAAATAATAATGATCCCAGGCCACTCCTCGAGGTTTGCCAAATGCTACCGGAAGGTGAATTTCTGTTCCTTTCGGACCTCTCCTTCTGCCTCCAAATTATTCAGGCTCCTGATCCTGTCGTGACTCAAACTTCATGGACCGCGGCTTTTCATAAGCAGACCCCGGTACCCATTTGCCTCTTTGCTTTCCCCTTTCTTTTGTACCTTTCGGTTTCTGCCATGGGACTTTTAACGAGCGGGGAATACAGCCTCAAAGTGAACGGTTAAATCCGCCTGCCCGCTTGGAGAGCCCCTTATTTATTATCCTCCACTTAGATATTTTTAATCCTTGTTCATAAACTCTTGTTTTCCTAGTTGTTGGGTTGTTTTGGGGTTGTTTTGGGGTTGTTTTATTATTTTTTTTTCCTTTCTTGTAAAGTTATTTTGGGGGGTGGGGAAAAAAAAAATCTGTAACCCTTTTGATTTCTTTTGTAATACTAATTATTATTATTATTATTAATTATAATTATTATTGTACTTTTGAACTGTGCAATATTGTACAACGATCCTGAAAGCACTGCTTTTATTTGAACGGTGAGGATGGAGGGGTTTTAAGCATTGTATAATCGCCTTCGTTCATGTTGTACAAAAGCAAATAAAGAATTCAAAGAGAAGGGAAGTGAGAAGAGAGGAGCAGGGCACGGGAATAAGCATCAGCCTGGCTAATGCGAATAAATAAGGGAGATTCGGCGAGCTGGGCGCTTTAAGTGAAGGACAATCAACTTTAGGATAATTTTAATTTATTTGATAGGATGTACAGTTTTCTTCTAAAGTCCATCGAGTATGTGGATTTTAATAGGCAGAAATCAAGTGAGGAGTGGGCACCTCTAGTCTCTCTCTGTCTTAGTGTCTGCTCACCTGTTGTCTGACAATTGTTTGCTGTCTTCCCAAGGGTTTGGGTTGTTTTCTTTATTTTAAGACCCCTTCTCCCCTCCCTCCTCCTTTTCGGTTGTACTCTCTGCCCTCCTGCTATCTGTTAGGGATCGGTCCTATTTTTAAAACAGCCTATATTGTTATAAACTTCATGTTGTGGTGGAAAAAAAAAAGAAAAAAAAGGAAAAAAAAAGAGAAAAACAAACAACAAACAACAATAAAACCCGTTCCTTATCATTTTTTAAAGTGTGGCTTCGGGGGTGGGAGTGGGGGTAGGGGTGTGGAACCCAAATCACCCAACCACTAAAGAAAACACCCCAAGAACGGCACAAATAAAAAGCCCAGGCGGTGCCCCTGGGAGCGCTGCCGCCCCGCTCGGGTTGGGGCTGCCGGCCGGGCTGCGGGCACCGAGCCGCCTCCGCAGGGGCTCCCCGGGAGAGGGTGTCCCCAGTCCCCCTTCGAAGGGGAGCGGATGGACGGGGAGGGGGGGGGTGCGGTGTGTGTGGAAGGGGTGGGGGTGTCTTTCCCAGCTGCGCCGCAGCATCGCGGCTGGGTAACACCGAGCGAGGGGTCCCGGGTCCTCAGGGAGCTCCGCGGGCCGGGGAAAGGGGGCGTGGGGGATGTGGGGAGGGGTCCCTTCCCACCCGGGGACGCCTCTCCAGGGGCTTCCCTTGAACTTCTGCCCCCTCCTTCTCTACCCTTACCGGGTGCTTCGCCTCACGGCCGGGGTCGGTGCCGCCCTTTCCCTTCTCCGACGGGGGGAAGGGGGGAGGGCTGCCGCAAGGGGCTTGCCCAAAGGCACCCTGGGGTGCGTGTCCCCCCTCCACGGGCTGCACCCTCTCTGCCCACGGCCGGAGCCGCCACTCCGGTTAGTACACCCGGCGCTGGTATTCCGAGATAGGATCGTTCTCCGCTTCCCGAAGATTGGCCCGGATCGACGTGTTTATAGCGCCGAAGGCAAGACTTGGGGCCAGAGAAATCAAAATAAAACGCAGCGTTGCGAGAAGATAATCCCGCGTTTTCTTTTCGTTTGGGATAAAAAACCCCCGGCAATGGGTCGTAAACGAAAAATAAACAGAGTTTCGGAGTCAAAATACGCTGCTCGCTGTGTCGCCTACAAACAGAGTGATGCCTTGGCTGTTTGCAGTACTAACTTCGGGGCAAGTCGCTTGCCGCTCATTAAAAATATTGTTGTAATAGCAAATACATCTTTCCATTTTACAACGCGGTGCCACGATGTTATCATCAAAAGGCGAGGGGGAAAAAAAAAAAAACAAAACAACCCTTATTTATTTGTAATCCATGCCCAGAAAACTATTGGGGACACTCCCGGCCTTTTCCCAGCGGTCGCCCCCCGCCTGAGCGGTCCCTACGCGGGTGCGGCCACGGTTGGGAGCGGCGCGGATAGCGGGCACCGGCCAGTCCTACGCGTCCCGGCTCCATCAGGGGTATTTCTCAGTAGAGGTTTGATTTTGGTGGGGTTGATGGGGCTGGGGTAGGCGCTCTTTTTTTTCCTTTTTCTTTTTTTTCTTTTCTTTATTTTTTTTTAATTAAGAAAAAATCATAGAGAAAAAAAAAAGAAAAAGAAAAAAAAGAAAAAAAAGAAAAAGAAAAAAAAGAAAAAGAAAAAAAAAGGAAAAAAAAGAAAAAGAAAAAAAAAAAAGAAAAGAAAAAGAAAAGAAAAAAAAACATAGAAAGAAAGGAAACCAGAGCCCAGATTTTCCGCTTCTTGCTGCCTGGACACGCCGAGGAATCGACAGCAAACAACAAGCTGTGAAAGCACGCAATAAAAGTTGGGCGGTGGAGTGAGGGAGTTGAGACCCCAATTCGTTGGCGTTACGCTGCTCGTACCCCTCCTGCAGCGGGACAGCCCGGGCTGGACCGGGTTTTTCCTCCCTCCCAGGCTGGGAAGGAGCTTTCGGACAGGGATGCTGCTTTCCGTTCGCATCCGCAGCCAGCCGGGTCTGGCGCTCAGGCTTTCCTCAAGCCCTCAAGAAGTCTCCCCCAAACTCTATCCTCCCCCCCCACCCTAAATGCTCTTGCGGAAAGGGAAGCGAGCCGTTCCGTCTCTCCCTTTCTAGGGAGGAGATGCCATCGGGCGGTGGATGCCCAGCGACCCGAGGGCTCCGCGGCAGACCCGGCTTTCCCGGTGGCGTTGAGCCGCTCCCGGGAGCGAAGCGCCAGCGAGGAGAGGGACAAGCTACCAAGGTAAACACACACACACACACACAGACACACACAACACACACACTCCGACCCTACCCAAAGTTTCTAGAGAGCCCGCATCAACCGCTGCGCTCGGATAGAGGGAAACCAATCGCTTTGAGTGACGGGGAGGGGGGGGAAAAGCAAATTAATAACCATCTTTACAGAGGATAAAACTGTTTGTCAGGGAGCTCGGCGCGATTCAAACAAAGTTCCTTCATTCCCCCGAGCTGTTAGCAAACTCCGCGGCCACTTCTGTTTACTGCTGCAACCCGGCTGGGCAAATCTCTGCCTTTGTTTGCAATCCAAGAGATAACGGCGGTTCTTCTCGGCCACTGGCCTGAGCTTGGCTGAACAGAACCCGCTCGCCTGTTTGTGGTCGAAACACACATGTATTTCTTTTATTTGGTAGTAAATAGAGGCTTGCTGTGTACAGCAAACAGCGGGGGTGGGGAAGGGGGAAGGAAAGATATAAACTTCCCGTCCATCACATTTGGGGATTCAGAAGAGTTTGGGCTCCCGGAGGGCTGAAGTAGGGGACAGGGGGTGCGCGGTTCGGCCCCTCCAGCAGCCGCACGCTCCCGGCGAGCGAATTTGGGAGGTTGGTAATTTTTTAAATTATTATTATTTTTTTATTATGTTTTTGGTGGGGGTTTGGTTGGTTTTTTTGTTTTTTTTCCATCCGAAGGCTTGCAAATTTCCTCGAACAGGTTGGTTTTGATTCTGCCGGCTGTGGCCGAGCCGCGCAGGACACAGAAGTGGGGGTACACACACACACACACACACACACGGTGGGGACACAGGGAGCCGCTCCCCTCTCCATGGGAATTATCCCTCTTTAAAACAGAGATGGAAATACGGGGGGGGGGGGGGAGGAGGGGGAGAGGGAGAGGGGGGGAATTTTTATTTAATTTTTTTTTTCCCCAAATATGCTGCAAGTGTCTCTGTAATAATCACTTTACTCTATCGACTTGGTATTGTGTGCTAACGGAATGAGAAGACCATTAAGAGCATTAACAGATTGGTACAGCATAATGCTTCAGTTCGTATTGATCGCGAAACGTCTGTAAAATATTGTTTCAAATGAATCTATTGTTCCTGCGCTCTTTCGGCGGTGTTGATGACCTTGGTTTGTTCTCGCCCGTCCAAAATTACCCTCCCGCCGTTCCCGTCTGATTAGGAACCGGGAGACGGGACCCGCCGTCCCCCCGGCCGCCCCCGCGGACCCGCGCCTAACCGAAAGCGTGGTCTGAACGGTCGGAACCACCTCCGAAAAAAAATAGAATTAAAGGCAACCCGTCCCGGTGTGATCGTGCCCCTGTTTGCGGGGAGCGGCTCGGCCGTGCGCGGCTCCGCACCGTGCGCGGCTCCGCACCGTGCGCGGATGCCGAGGTAGCGCTCGGGGCAGCTAAACTCCCTCTCCAGAACAGCTAAACTCCCTCCCCAGGACCGCTAAACCCCCTCTCCGGGGCCGCATCCCCGCGTTAAGCTGCAAAGTTGCCCAACAGAGAGGTCTAAACCTGTTTACATCAACATCAAGTAGAGGGCTGGCGGGGGGGGGGAGGGGGAAGGCGCATCCTGCATCCTTTCTCCGGGCAGCCCAGCACCTCACGCCCCCCCCCGGGGCTGACCCGGGTCAGGGGACGGCCGGGACGAAGCGGGAAGCGGGGAGAGGAGTCCGCGCTCGGGCCGTTGGTGATTCTCCCGAGCTGGACGTGAATATTTCACATCCCAAATCGGTCTAATCCCTCTCGTTCAGCTCGATGCCTCCGATTTAAAACTCTCTCGCCCCACGCCCCGCCGCGCTGGAAGGGGCCGTGGGACGCCTGTGTGTGTGTGTGTGTCCCACCCCCGCGGGGACACGCGTGTCGCCCAGGCGGAGTGCGGAGCATCCCCGCCGAGCTCTCCCGCCGGCCTGGGAAGCGGCAGCTCGACGGGAACAAACCCTCCGCTTCTCTCAGGTTTGGTCACCTGGTCTTTGCTCTCCTGAGCTCCGATATTTTAAATAAATATAAAGAATCTCTTGCTCTCCTCAGCTCTATTCGCCTTCATGATGGAGTGGAACCATCAGATTTTCATCAAAGTTCTATTAAGTGAAACATAGGTTGCAGGGCACCCTCTGATTGAAACAGTTTAAATTTTAATTGTGTTTTTAATTTGACATATAGTTGCAGAAAGGAATGACACTACAACGCCAAGGGGCGGTCGATTTTCTTAATTTCTCCCAGAGGAATTGATGAGTCTATCAGGCCACTAGATTGGAAACACATTAAAGCTCTCTGGTTAGGTTGTTAATTGGAACTTGATGGATAGGGGGCCTTGGATAGGCTATGCTGATCCAATCTTCATGACTTTCTGTTTTCCAATAAATTACACGATTCATTTTCCAGCCACAGATTACATAAATTGTACACCTCTAGGGCTCTCTTTTTCAAATAGGGAGCCCTTTTCCCCCAAAAGCCTATTGCGAGATGTCATTTGCACCAAAAAAAACGAGCAGCAGAGGCTCTTGAATGAAAATCGAAACATAATCAACGTTTATACTTAGAAAATTTATTGAGATCATTTTCTCTGGTATTTCCTTATTTTAAAGTTTGGACGCGCCATATATCATAATCCACACGTGTAAAGGGGGGACTGTGTTTAATATTTATCGAAGCTTGATTCCAAGATCAAACTTGTTTATGACTTCATCTGTCATTTCGGAGGGAACCTTCTCCCGATATTACGGCCGCTCAACAAGCCTATTTTCCGAGCGCTGCAAAAAGCAGCGGAGATCAATTTTTATTAGGCTCCCTTTGAAAGCTTGCTCAGGGCCACTTTAATATCGAGCATTGTAATAATCTGGAGATCTAAACTTTAAGCGTTCGCTCTGTCTTTCAAAGTTTATCTTTGCCGCGGCGTTTGATCATCTGCGCCCCGACGGGACGGGCTGGAGGGGGTGGGAGGGAGAGGCCAGGCGCGGGTTGCCCACACGCAAAACCTTCGCCGTGGCCGTTGAGCCTCTCTGCCTTGATGAATATTTGATCAGATGGTAATGAGAGAGAGTGGTTGGGTTGTTTTTCCCCCCCTCCCTTCGCCTCCACGCGGGAGCGGAGCTGGGGCCGTCCCCGTCCCGCTGGTCCTCCCCTCCCGGCAGCGAGCATCCCGTAGAGGCAGCCGTGGTTTCCCTTCCTCCTGAAGGAAGTTTCGCCTGAAATACTCATTTCAGGAAGATTTGGTCGTTTTCTCGCTGCGGCCGGGTAAAGCTCACGGCTTTCCCGCGGCGCTTGGACATCCCGCCTCAGCCAGCATCCATCCCCCTCCCACCACCCCGGTCCGGCCGCGACCACCCGGGAGGCTCCCACGGGCAGGACCCCCCCCCTCCGTGGGGAAGAGAGAGCCTCGCCAGGGGCACACCGGCCTGCCGGTGGGCTTTGAAGAAAGGATCGGTGCCGTAGGGCGGCAGCTGGAGGCCAGCGGCGCCACTGCGGTGTCACGTCGGGGGGAGCGGGGATGCTCCCCGGTCGCTCTCTCTTCCCCGCTCCGGGCCCGTCCCCGCGAAGCACCCGAGGGAGGGAGAAGGAACGGGGGAGTGGGGGGATTTGTTTCCCTTGCCCGGGGCGGGTCCCCTAGACGGTTTTTACCCGGATCCCCCTTTGCCCCACTCCCCGCCTGCGGGAGGGGTGCTGGGGTCTGGATGCGGGGCCAGCCGGGGCGGCAGAGCGGGATGAAGGACGATTTCTTAAATTGTATTTCAGTGCGGGGTCTTTCCGGGTTAATGAGCTGACATCATGATTAAAGCTGACCATTTGTAATGTGTCGCGACCCTGTTGAAAAGCACTGAAAAGGTTAATGTGGTAAAACAGGACAGCACCTGCCCCTCACAGGGAGAGGAGGAGCTGGAACACTTTTCCTAATCAATTAGTCCATTAATGAGTCTATCAAGTAGTTAAGTAGTTAAAGATTATGCCGCTGGTCTGGGTAACAGTCGTCATCTCGCTATACCTAATTATATTATAAGTACTTTATTCAATATACCAGACATAATATGGTGACTCGGAGTTAATGAAAATGTCATTTTAAAACGTCTTGACATTTGTCTCTATTGATTTGTATATTTCCATCCCATTCTTTGCTTTCCCCGATTTTTAAAAAAAATTTTTTTTGGGGGGAGTGGGTGTCGGGTGTGTGTGTGTTTGAGGGGGGGAAAGCTTCTGGAGAGAGGGAACCACCGCACTGAGGGGAGGAATCAACAGCCGGAGCCGGGCCGCCTTCGCCGACGGGGACCCCCACGCCGCTTGGGCAACCGGGGGTTAAAAACCGGGGCCCCTGACAAGGCCAAGGGTATTGCACCTGGACACCAACGAGATCAAACCCACCGGGATTTCCTAGCTGGAGCAGCGCTTGCCACTCCGCCGGATGCCTCCCCCAGCCGTACTCGGGGGCTGCAGCAGCCCCCCAAACGTTGTTTAAGGGAGCTGACCCGCGGGATGCGGGGCGCCCACCCAACCAGCCGCAGAAACTCGTCTCATCTTCATTAATCAACGATATTTCCAGGAGTGGCTGGGATGCAGCCGCCGGCGCCCGGCCGGGGCTGGCTGTGGGCTCGGGGGCAGCCCCCGCCCACGCACACGGGTGGTCCCAGCGGGGAGGAGGGCCAAGGGAGGGGGCACCATCCCTTTCGAGTGGAGGCTGAGGGGAAGTGTAGGCGGAGCGGGCGGGCTGCTCTGCCCCGGGGCAAGGGGAGCGTGGGGAGGGGGTCGTGTGGCACCCAGGGCTGACGCCGTCCACACCGGCTCCATTACCGGGGCTCCACTCTGCGATTTCCTGGGGGGAGGAGAGGAAATCACGGGCCGGTCCCATGCCGGAGGGGAAAGGGAGACCCTAGCCCACCGCCCCATGCAGCCGTCGGGGCTCAGCCTCCACCCGGCATCTCCGGGGCAGGCCCGGGGGAAGGGCAAGCCAGGCCTCAGAAACCGAATGGCCCAGCCGCAGCTTCGTTTTCTCCGGGGAAAGAGAGGCATCCCGGTGAGGTCCCTGCCCTCGGCCCCTCGCCCCCCCCTCCCCGTTCCCTTGGGGGCCGGCGCGGCAAAGCGGCTGCCGCCCCGGCCACAGGCTGTCCCTTGTCCCTCCCAAGGGCAGGTGGCGGGGAAAGAGCGGCGATCGCAGTGATTTATTCCTCCCGAGGCGAAGAGCCCCTGACTCCTGACAAAGTTTATTCGGACACGCAAGAGGATGCCCCCTCCCTCTCTGCTCCCCCCCCTCCCCCCCCTCCCCACCCCACCCCAGGCTTGCAGACCCTGAGAAGGGAAGGCAGGAGGTTTCGTGAGACGTTTGTTACCGGCTGCGGCGCAGCGCAGAACCCGATTTGTCAAAGGAGGCTTTTCCCAGCGCCTCCGAGCTGGCAGCACACCGTAACAGCTTTTTTTTCCCCCTCCTCTCTAATGAGCAGAAGGGTAAAGATCCCCGGATATGCACAAGACGTGTATCCCAACACCCACCCCCCTCACCCCCTCCCCGGCCGGCATAAGACATTCAGCCCACGTCCCTCTCACCCACTCGAGGTGCGGGGCGAGGAGGGATGGCGGGTGCTCAGCATCCCTCCCCCGGGGGCGCGGGGTCACAGTAGCCCCCAGAGCCCCGGGGATAGCGGTGAGGACCCCACGGGGGGATCCTCCCCGTCCCCGCTGCTTGCCGGCCGTGGACCCCCGCCCTCCCCGGACCCCGCGGGTTTCCAAACTTTCCGTGGCCGCCGCCGCCGTGATTGGCGCGGCGGAGGCCACCTCCATGCAAATGAAGCCCCGCCGCCCGCCGCCCGCAGATCAATAGGGACGCGGGGGAAGGAGCATGCAGTCCGCCTGGGCAGGCGCGGGGAGAGCCGGCAGCGGCACGCCGAAAACACCCCCCAAAACAAACCCCCCGCCGTCTCCCCGCAGGCTCCCGGCTCCCCCCTCCCGCACACCCCGAGCCCCCCGAGCCCCTCTAAAGCGAGAGCTTCCCTTCTCCGCTTTCTTATGAACCCAGGATGAGCAGCAAAGAAGACCCGAGCAAGTGCTGTCCGGCGGCTGCTCCCATCTCCAGTTTCACCATCCAGTCCATCCTGGGCAGCGGCAGCACCGACCCCCCCCGGGAGGCCGGCGGCAGAGCGGCCGCCTGGCCCGCCCGCGGCCGGACCCTCTCTCTCTCCTCGGAGGACGAAGAGCCGGAGGAGAGCTGGAAGCACCGCGGCTGCTTCTGCCCCGAGGCGCACGGCCCCGCCGAGGCGTGCCACAAGCACCAGCCCCTTAGC
Source organism: Laterallus jamaicensis coturniculus (assembly GCA_022605575.1). NCBI lineage: Eukaryota > Metazoa > Chordata > Aves > Gruiformes > Rallidae > Laterallus > Laterallus jamaicensis. The sequence goes on from JAKCOX010000006.1 coordinate 36,662,353, forward strand.
TTCACCTGTCTCGGTGAGTACCGGGACGGGATGGGGTGAGACGGGGCGGACGGGGCCCGCCGGGAGCCGGGAAGGGCCGCGGAGGGCCCGGCCCCCCGGGGAGGGGGTGTCATGTCGCACCCTCCCCGCTTTCGGGGCAGAACGAATTTGCTCCGTCCGTGGCTGAAACGGGGAGGAAGAAACTCCGTTAAAAATAGGGTGGATTTTCTTTTTTCGTTTCCACACCACCCGGAGTCGGTTTGCCCGAAGGGGCGCGATGGATAACGCTCGTTCTCTTAGATCCTGCTTAAATTCCAGCGTTCGGGCAGGGGGGGAAGAAAGGTGTTTCTCTCTTAGCGTTAATTCTGACTAAACGGTGTGTGAAATGCAATGCTGTAGAGTAAAATCTGCCGGATGGCGCCGGACGGGAGAGCACCCTTAGCCTGGTGGTCAGCTGCCTTCACCGAGGCACGCACGGCCACCTGTCCGTCCGTCCATGTGATGGAAGGACCGGGGGTAGCGCAGGAGGGAATGGCTTTCCCCAGCGTCGGTTTTGGGGTCGGGTGCCTGCCCGGGGGGCCGCCTCGGTGATTTTCCCTCAAGCCGGGGGCGCTCGGCCGTCGGGGGTTGACGGTACCGACCCCCGTGCGACCCCCGTGCTGTCGCTCTGTTGCAGGCAGCGCCAAGGGGAGCGGAGCGGCGGCGGCGGGCAGCGGGGAGCGGGGGCCCTTCCTCTCGCCCCCCCAGCAGGACTGTAAGGAGGAGAAGGAGAAGACCCTGGGACCCGCTTCTCCTTCCTGCGGGGACCGGCAGCGCGACGGCGGGGACCGGCAGGCCGGCGCCGCCAAGAAGAAGACGCGCACGGTGTTCAGCCGCAGCCAGGTCTATCAGCTGGAGTCCACCTTCGACATGAAGCGCTACCTGAGCAGCTCGGAGCGGGCCTGCCTGGCCTCCAGCCTGCAGCTCACCGAGACCCAGGTGAAGACTTGGTTCCAGAACCGCAGGAACAAGTGGAAACGGCAGCTCTCGGCCGAGCTGGAGGCGGCCAACATGGCCCACGCCTCGGCGCAGACTCTGGTGGGGATGCCGCTGGTGTTCAGAGACAATTCCCTCCTCCGAGTGCCGGTGCCCCGGTCCATCGCCTTCCCTGCCCCTCTCTACTACCCCGGCAGCAATCTCTCGGCCTTACCGCTCTACAACCTCTACAACAAGATCGACTACTGAGCCGCCGTACTCTCCTCGTCGGGGCCGCCCCGTCGGGGCCGAGAATCGGGGCCGGAGCCGCCGCGGGGGGCTCCGTGCGGGGGCTCGGCCCGACCCGCATCCGCGGTGGGGACAGAGGAACGAAACTGATGGGAGGGACGGGCAAACGGAGAGTCCGGGACGCCGGGGGCAACCCCCCCAGTCCCCCCCGCCCGCCCTTCCCGCTATCCTGCCACTTGAAAAAGAAAAATTACTTTAAAAAGCGCGTTATTTCAGATCTGTAAATATTTTTAAAGAAAGAAAGGGGGAGGAGGGGGGGGGGGGAAATAAAACGTTTTAAGCCTCGTTTGTAAATTTGCCAGCTCGATCGCCTGTGCCCACCGCACAGCCCTGCCCGCCCGGAGATGCGCCCCGGGACCGGGAGGTGCCCCGCAGCCTTCCCCGCTGCGGGAAGGGTCGGCGACGATGTACGGGAGAGGGAAAACGACGTGTAAGGGTGTAACGACGCTATTCTTGTTTTTTTTTTCTTTATTTCCTTGCCTCCCGCTCGTTATCTCGTTCCCCGCTGCAGGGAATCCCGGGCGGGCCTGCCCGTGTGCCCCCGGCCCTGGGGACCGGTTTGGGGGGGGTTCGGTCTCCTGCGCTTTAGCTGGAAGAAGAAGAACCGTTCTCAAACGCTCCGGATCGGTTTTGGAAAGGGGTCGGGTTTTTCCGGGTTACGGATATCTTGCTGAAAGCCGCGGTGATGGGGCAGAGGGGGATGGCAGCTCCCGGGGACTGACCCCTGGGCTCGGTGGCTCCTCTCCCTGCCCCCCGGGGCAGCCACGGTTGCTTCTCCACGGAGGATGGAGTCAATCGTTTACACACACACACACACGAGCAGATCCCGCAGCGGGTGGGATTCAAACCGCGGGCACCCTCTCCGCGGGAGCCGCCGGTACCGAGCGCGGGGGGGGGGGCGGGGATATTTCCAGCAGCGGTAACGGGGGAACGAGGGAGGAGAAATAAGGAGAGAAACAACAGATCCAAAGGGATCCTCGAGGTGATTTCCCTGTCAGCTCTCCCGGAGCTTCACAGCCGGTTGGCTGGCCCAGGGCGGTAGCGGCCGGCCCGGCTGAGCTCAGACACCGAGGTGAGCCCCGGCATCCCGGTGCCGCCGCTCCGCTTCTCGGGCACCGTTGGTTTTATGGGGGGGAACAGTTGTTCTTTGGGGTCTGCCCCTTCACGCTGTCGCAGCCCGGCGGCTGCTGCCCCTCCCCTCAGGGGAAGCCGGGCGGGCATCACCCCGACCCCCGGCCACCCGCGGGCGGGGGTCCAGCCGCCACCGCCGCCTCTCCCGAGGATTCATTCGCCCGTGTGGATCTCCTGGGAGCCGCGACGCCGCCCCCGCCCGGGAGCCCCCGTGAGCAGCCGCTGATGGGAAGGAGAACGACGGGGAGAGGAGTCCGCCCGCACGCCCCGCCACCCAATCGGGCCCGGCGGACTACATGTCCCAGCATGCCCGGCGGCGGAGCGGCGCCGCGCCGGCAGCCGCGGGGCGCGCGCGGCACACGCCGGAAGACGCAGTTCCCGTCCTTTCGAACCGGCCAATGGTGGGGCGCGTGCAGCTGGGCGGGGCGAGCGGGAGCGCGGCGGCGGTTGACGGCAGGACGGGGGTCCGGGCGGAGCGCTTGGGGTGAGGCCGGGCTCCCCGCCGGGGCCGGGTCGGGGCTTAGGGTCTGGGTCTCTGCCCTTGGCGCGGGGATGGGGGTGCGGAGGCCTGCTCGGGGCGGCCGGGCCTGCGTCGCGGTGCGGAGCTCTGAGGCACTTGGGCCTGCGGGCGGCCTTCTTCCGCCCGGGCTGGCGGCCGCTTCCCCTCAGCGGCGCCGGGTGCCGAGGCCTCTCCCGCCGGCCCCCGCGCTCCCGAGGCGCTCAGGCTTTCAGCCCGTTCCTTGGTGGGGCTGCGGGGGTCGGAGTCTCTGCCGCCGGCCTCCTTCGCTTCTCGGGCCCTTCCCCTCGCTTCTCGGGCCCTTCCTTCGCTTCTCGGGCCCTTCCCCTCGCTTCTCGGGCCCTTCCCCTCGCTTCTCGGGCCCTTCCCCTCGCTTCTCGGGCCCTTCCCCTCGCTTCTCGGGCCCTTCCCCTCGCTTCTCGGGCCCTTCCCCTCGCTTCTCGGGCCCTTCCCTCGCTTCTCGGGCCCTTCCCTCGCTTCTCGGGCCCTTCCCTCGCTTCTCGGGCCCTTCCCTCGCTTCTCGGGCCCTTCCCTCGCTTCTCGGGCCCTTCCCTCGCTTCTCGGGCCCTTCCCCTCGCTTCTCGGGCCCTTCCCCTCGCTTCTCGGGCCCTTCCCCTCGCTTCTCGGGCCCTTCCCCTCGCTTCTCGGGCCCTTCCCCTCGCTTCTCGGGCCCTTCCCTCACTCTCTTCCTTTCCCGCCGCAGCCGGCAGCATCTCCCACGTCTCGACGCGCTTCTCCGGGGCCGTATTGCTGGAGCGACCGTGCCTCTGACGCCTCAGCGCTTCCGGGATCCGCCGCTGCAGCAGGGAGAAGCCTTTTCCTTGGCGTTGAGTGGAGCAGAACTCGTACAAGATGAAAACGGTACTTTTAACGGCGTCTTAACGAAAGTGCAGGCTGGGCGTCCTGCGCAGCCTGGTTTGATCGGGAGGTACTCACAGTCTAGCCGAGTGATAGCGTTTGCCGTGTTAAGAGGAGCTACAAAAGCGCCAGTCTCTTACCTGCTCAGTAAAAATGAGCCTTTGGGGATGAGGGAATTGCACAGGTACACCCTGTAGTAAAGACACCATTGCAGTTTCAGCAGCGTGCCTCTCCCTAATAATGTTGTCTTTAGGAGTTATTTCTTTGGGGTCCTTGTAAGTTTTACCAGGACTTTGTTATTTGAGGTGAGCGTGGCAAATACCAATGTGTGGCAAATACCATTATGTGGCAATCCCAGTTGTGTAGGAGCATTTTTGAAAATATGCAGAGGAGCTTGTGGTGTTTTATTATTTTTTGGTAGCACACGTGAAAGGTAGGATGTCTTTAACTTCTGGTATTTTGTATATATTTTTTTACTGGTTTAAAAATACCTTTGGGCAATTCTTCATGGTTTCTGATGTAAGTAACTTTGCTTCCTGAAGTGCTGCTTGTTTATGGCCGTTGGGCTGATTAGTAACTGTTGTACCAGGCCCAAGGCAATTAGCACATCCAGCATGATTCTTCTTGTTCTGAATACCTTTAGGTTCTGTGTCTCTGCATATTTGTCTGAAATACTCAGTGTGGTACACTTCACTGTTTAGAGCATGATGAAGGTGCTGCTAAATTCTCTGTAGTGCTCATACAGAATTACATGTAGCAAATTCTCAAGCATATATTATCTTACTTTATGTGCTTATTCTCTCTTGATTAGGCTCAGAGGTCTAATCTTAACCTCTGCAGTTGTACGTGTAAATTCAGGAGTGAGTGTCAAAAGAAAATCTAAGCTATTTGATTTTTCTCTCCTCTTAGTATAAAGGAAATAGGATGTTAAGGTTTTCTGAAGGCTTAAAAAAAGCTTTGGCAGTTTGGTTGACGTATGTTTAATGAACAGCTGCTTTTTTCAGAGTGTTTGCAGGGCCTGCAGTGTTTTCCCAGCTGAAATTTGCTGGTCATAGTCTCTGCTCACCTTTGAATGTTTGTATATGCAGCTAATTATATGAAGTGAGCACTACCCTCAGAGTCATTGATTTGTCATTGAATTGGTGATGATTTTCCCCCACTCTCTGTTGTATAGCATTTATTTGTTCACTCTACATTTCAGTGCCCCACAAAGCATAACTTTCTTTCCTGACCATCTTTAGTTCCTAAGAGGAGGAAAAAAATTTAAAGATGTTTAATTGGAAGTATTTTATAGCACTTGTGGAAGTCTAAGGATTGGAAAGTTGCTGAGAGCCTAAAACTATTTAAAAGAGGATCCAATTGCAATTCCTGGAAGTATAGGACAATCATACCAACTCAGGAACAAATCAACACTTTTTTTTGGAGTTTTCAAGTCAGATTCCTTTCTGCCTGCATGTGTGTTTTTTAAAATGCATTCTTGATGCTTACAGTAATTTATAAATATTTACTTTAAATATTTATTTAAATAATATATCCCCCTCTACTCCCCCTCTCCCTGGTATTTGGGAGTAAGAATATGTAAGCTTATAGGTGATAAAGATAATAAAAAAATATGTTTGTGTACTATTTATTTCATGCTGCATTTTATATTTAAATATACATTTTAAAGGTTTCTATAGGGAGGAGAAATTTATTGAGGTTTGGGACAGGGAGTAGCATCTTGAATTTTAGAAAGTTTGTCAGAAATGTGTGTGTTCTGAACTTGTGCTATATAAAAGCTAGCAAACTTTCCAGGTCTGCCTTAAGTTGCCTTTAAGATGGATCATTTTGCTCACTGACTTGCTAGGCTTGTGGTCTTGTTATTACTAAAATTGTATCTGTGTGTTCTTTTCTGCAGATGACAGGATCAAACGAGTTCAAACTCAATCAAACTCCAGATGATGGTATTTCATCAGTCAAGTTTAGTCCAAATACATCTCAGTTTCTGCTTGTTTCATCCTGGGACACAACAGTCCGGCTCTATGATGTTCCTGCCAACACCATGAGGCTCAAATACCAACATTCAGGAGCTGTCCTTGACTGTGCTTTTTATGTAAGTGGTGTTTTTTTTTATCAATTAATATTTTATATAGTGCCCAAGGTACTATAATTGTCAATCCCTGAACTTAAAGAGGTAGTGACTTGCTACCTCAAATCTAGGTTAAATTAAAAATAACTTTTGCCAATTATTCTTTTAATAAGCATTGTTCTAGTATTAAATATAGGTTTATATACAAGCTATATATAATTTATACATGAACAGCACCTGTGAGGGGTGCAGGCATGCAAGTCACTTCTGGTAGAAGTGGTAGGAAGAAGTATTGTGAACTGGCTGGTGCTGTTTCTCCTGTGGTATTGTAAACTATCTGCACATTTCTTACAAAGAGTTGTAGTATATAGCCAGAAATCATTATTCTCAATAAATGCCTGTAACCAATTAGCCTTTTTTTAACCTTTTTGTACTGGAAACACAGCATTATTTCAAGTGAGCCATTTCCCAGATGCTTGATTTCTGTGTTTTTACCACACTGAATTTAAAATATGCTTTGGAATGCTTTAAGTTTATTGGTGTGACCTTTTTGGTTTTGCTTTGCCTTTTTTTTGATAGAAAGTTTCAGTGAGCTTTTTTTTTCCATTGTGTTCTGACATGTCCTCCAGTGATCTGATTTTGATGTGTTACTGACTGTTCTGAGGGTTGATTTAAATTTTCAGGTCTGCTGGTGCTTATTTCCCTGAACGTTTTGTCACACAGTTAATGCTGTGGATTGACACGTGTTCTCAAATGGTATCTAACTCCTAAATGAGTTTTAGAAGGATTGCACTTCAGTTAGATGGAACTGGCTTAGGTTGGCAGACATTTAAAAATAACATTGTGTGCTTTGTGAACAGAAATGTTACTCCTTTGGTATAGACTCTTGCTACCTTTTTAGGGTTTCTTTTAGCTTTACTTTTAAATTGGAAAAAAAATAGCTTAAAGCACTTCAGTTTTGCAAAGCTTTTGTCAGCTGCCTGTTTAGATTTGGGATAGATCTTAACCCTTGTATCTTTAATTCCTATCTTCCCAAAATTCAGTGAGCTTGGGAGTTTAAATGTATGGCAGCCAGGAAGATTAAAGCATGTCATAAGAGGAAATTTTGTGCTTTATAGGATCCTACCCATGCCTGGAGTGGAGGATTAGATCAGCAATTGAAAATGCACGATTTAAACACGGACCAAGGTAAGCAGATTGGAATCTGTCAGTGGTTTCAACAGTTGGCCTAAGCTTCAGATTTATAATCTTCCAGGAACAGAATAGGTTTCAAGTTTTTTAGATGGGGGGATGTTTACTTTAAGTAGTGGCTGTTAAACCTCTGTTGGTTTGTCAGTGTTAGTGACCAGCGGTTTCCTTTGCTGTGCAGCCCTTTCTCATCACTGAGACACAGAACGATGAAGTCCTCCTTGCTGTGTAATTGAAGGTTGTACTGTAAGACCTTTTAACAGAAGGACTAAATCTGTTGCTGCCAAACATGAGTGCCTAAACTTTTCCCTTGATGAACATTCCTTCATGTATTTTACACGTGTATTTAATTTTTCTTTCTTAATTTACTTACTGAAAAGTGAAAAAGGAAGGACAGGAAATAGCTGTATACTTGTCACACTGACAATTTAAGGTTCACAGCATATGTACCTTTATCTAGCAGAATGAGTAGTGGCCCTACTAAGTACCACCTGAAAGAGTGAAAGCATTTCACAATTTGCTGGAAAGTTTTGGTGGATGTTTGTTGCAGGATGCCTTAAATTAGATTTCTAATGATAATCATTCTCTGCCACAGGCTGCTGAGTCTCAGTTAGGGGGAATTAGCTAAGCTGAACTGAAACTGAGCATGTTATTTTCCAAAGATTTGTAGTTTAGTCATATTTCAAGTGGGCTTTCACATGTGTAGTGGAATGTATGGAAAGCTTTTGTCAACCATCATGGGCTTATACTATGTTTTTTCCTAACAAAATATTGCTCAAAAGTAACGTGGTTCTAGTACCTTATTGGTGCAAAACATGGAACCAGTTTGTCTTCAGTTTTGTGTGTTTGAATGTGTGTTAGAAGAGTGAATCTTAGCCTTAGACAAATCTGATCACCAAAACCAACCAAGAGCCTGGCCTTGACAAACTTGTGTGCGTAGTAATGCTCTGAAAAAGGTCAAGTAGTTCTGTTGTGGATGATTCTTCCAAAACTGTTTATGTTAATACTTTTATTAATATGCAATATTAATCCATTCTTTTGCCATAACAATACATGGAGGCTTTCTGTACTAGTGGTCTACACCACAGATGATGATACCAGTTGATAATGAACATTTCTTTATACATCAGGAGACCTCTCTGTGGCTTCCTAACATTCTTAACCTGTTTTCATAATTTCAGGAGATGGAAGTTTAATACTCCTGATATTTGCAAATTGAACTATCCTTAAAGGGACTCCTAGTGTACCAGTACACCTGTGAGAATGTCAGAAATTTATGTATTCATACTGCAGTAGTGGGTCCCTTTTTCATTTAAATTCTTTATTCAACACGTTCTGGCTGTTTGTAGAGCCAGTAAAGTTAGAATATATTGTATTTTCTTACAGAAAACCTTGTTGGTGCCCATGATGCTCCTATCAGATGTGTTGAGTATTGCCCAGAAGTGAACGTCATGGTGACTGGAAGCTGGGATCAAACAGTTAAACTGTGGGATCCCAGAACTCCTTGTAATGCAGGAACCTTCTCTCAGCCTGAAAAGGTATGTATGTGCTGGATGCTGTTAAATAATGCATCCAGGGACTGGTTATACATCACCACAGAGGACACTGCCCTGAACTGAACTGCATTTGAAAAGTTTCCTTTAAGGGGTTTTAGGCTGTGAAAGAACATACACTGATACTCAGACCATCTTGTTGATTTTTAGGTTAAGCCTTTGAGTTTTCATCAGTAGGAGAGAATAACTTAATTCTTCACCTGTTATAGACTGAATTATTATCATTTAAAGCAAGGTTGAGGGGGGGAAAACCTTACAAAAACAGCATAGGAAATTGAAGCAATCCTTAATAATCCTTGGCTTAACTGTAATTTGCACTATCAGCTTTCTTAAACATTAAGACTTTAAGATCTATTCAGATCCTGGCAGCCATAAGGTCCAATTGTTTTGAAATGTGCATAGAGATATAATAGGAGGCCAGTTATGTTGCAGGAAAGAATACTTTCTTTTTTTCACTTGTATTAGAAGGTTGGACAGAATTGCTTGTGTTGTAATTTACTTGTTATACTGATCAGACATTCTCCTCATACTAAAATCCTCTGAGCTAATGAGAGACCAAGGGAAATAAGGTAAAGTGTTACATCTTAAGCTTTTTCTAGTGGCTATGTGGTGTTAATCTTTATATTGCTTACAATGGTGTCATTGAAAGAATTGCAGAACAATAATTTCTGGGTTTTTTCATAGACTCCTAAACACAGGCTGGATTGCTGGGTAATTTTACATATGAATATTGTTTTTTTTGCCTCTGCCTTTTTAAAATTTCATTTAGCTCTGTCACATCATATTGTCAAGTCATAATTATGAGCCATCATTATATTCCCTATTGCATCTAAATAGCTATTACTTTTGCCACGACACAGCTGAATCTACTTCTGGCAAGACCTTTGTGCAGAATAAAATAATTGCATTATTTCTAGTTTTGATTTATAGTTGTATGTAGCATGTAAAGAACTGTGATAAATTGCTGACAGAATATCATATAATGGACAGCCATAGTGAATCAAGCTGCTTATTGGTTCAGCAAGGTTCATTATGTCATTTTTTTAATACTGCCTTTGATAAATGTGTACACCTACTCAACTGCATGACAATGGTTTCATTTGATTTATGATTGTGTGGTGTAGAAAGAATACTTACTATACAGGTGTGACATCAGTTTGTAAAGAAGATTTAAGATATTTAATGTTCTTGATGCCTTTGTTTCTATACATGTATACAAACACGTTTTCTGTAATGTTTAGTATTTATCAGCTATATGTTAATAACAAAGGGAAACATGAAATCTGCCTTGCTAAAAGTGTGTGACTTCTGTTGGCTCCAAGTTTTGCCCCTTTTTATAGATAAGTGGGATTTAGAAATTTTAGGCAGCTCCTGTGTGAACATTTAAAGTGTTTTCTATCTTAAGACTTCAGTTTTAAGAGGAAAGTTCAGTAATCACATTTTTAGAGCAAGAATGCTTGCTGAATGGATGTGGATTGGTTAAAGGAAGCTTTTTATATAAGTGTGTGTGTATATATATATAGCTGGATTCCATCCTGCTTGTGTATCAACAGCTCATTTGATAGGACAGAGCTTTTGACTGAACCATTTTTCCTTTTTTCTTTAACATATTTCCAGATTAACTATATCAAAAGTATGTGTTTATATATATATAGATATATATGCACACACCTGTTGGCTTATTTTCTTATTAGAAATTAATTTTTTTGAAAACACAATTTCTCCAGAAATATTTATAGCAAATGAAAAGATGTTTTGTCTAATACTTCAGTGCAGTCTTACCAGAACCCAGTAGCTTTACTGGGCTTTGTCAGAGAACCAGACAGTGAAACTAGGTGCTTTAGTGAAACAGTACAAACACATGCCAAAAGTAAACTGAATCCTGCTGGCAGGATCCTGGACCTCTTACACATGTGATTCTTGTTCTGAGGTATACACAATATCTGTTTCCTATGTATTTAGCTGCATTAGGTCACTTTTGAAACAGCTCATTCTTAGTTTCCTCTTGTTAGCAGCTCAGTGACAGGACAGCTATAGGTAGCTGGATTCCATCCTGCTTGTGTATCAACAGCTCATTTGATAGCACAGAGCTTTTGACTGAACCATTTTTCTTTCTTTCTTAACATATTTCCAGATTAACTACATCACAAGTAATAGCTGGAAACAGAATGATTTATATGCTGAACATTTTCATGAGAAATCTGCTAAATAAAAATGAGAACCTGTGAGCCAATTTTTGGGATAGAGTTGGAATTCTAAGCTGCAGTCCTTTTAAATGACGTCAAGCATAGGGCTTGCTTCAATTTCACTTAGTTTTATTAAATTATACCAAGTACTAGGGTTTTTTTTAATGATTTCTTGGCAATTTATTTCTCTTTATGAGCATGAAGCTCAACTTGAAGTATTCTGTTTAAAAAGAAAAAAACCCCATGATTACCAGATGGAGGAAAACAGAGAAAATAATGTGTGATAATGTGGTGTTGTAGCATTAAACTGCAGGATCATAAGTTGATAGTGGGGAGTGCAAGTTGTTCATGCCAAGCAAAGATGAATTCCAATGTCCATTCCTTCCCTCCTCCTCTCCCCGTTAGGTTGTGTCTGTTTTCCTCTTGCCTTAAAATATCCAATAAAAATTAATGCCTGGAATAATTAAGGACACTTGAATAATACTGATTTCCATTTTCAATTAATACATGTCTTTCTGTACCTGTGTAGCATTTAAATAATAAGTAATACCAGGAAAAGGATTTTAAAAAAAAAAGATAAGTAGTCTTCCACATGAAGAAGACTAGATACCACTGAGATCTGGAGACTGGGAACTGAACAGATGTGCTTGAAATTTAAAATTGCACAAGTACATAGGCATAGTAAGTGGGGTTTTAAAATTGGGTTTTTTAAAATGTATTATAATATGGTGCTGTTTTGAGCTTGATTTTTTTTTTTCAGCTGTGTGCTAGGATAGAGAATTAAGGGTGAGATTTTGAAATGCTTCACCAGTGTCTTATCACTAACCAGCTGCACACTACTGCTGTTTATCCCAAACTTGAGTTAGAAATTGAAGCAAAGGAGAAAACACCCCAGTCTCTATTGCAGCTGTCACCTGTTCTGTTGCTGTGTATTACTGATGGGGTTTTTTTTGTATATATCTATGCTAAGAAGTGTTAAATACTCTTGTTTTTTTTCTTTTCTTGTAAAGGTTTACACACTTTCTGTGTCTGGAGATAGGCTGATTGTGGGGACGGCAGGTCGGAGAGTGCTGGTGTGGGATCTGCGGAACATGGGGTATGTTCAGCAGAGAAGAGAATCCAGTCTGAAATACCAGACCCGCTGTATCAGGGCCTTTCCCAACAAACAGGTATGGGAGCCATGTCAGGAATTAGATTTCTGTTGAATATTCTTTAGGGAAAAAAAAAAAAGTTGGGATATTTGTCAAGTTTTTGCATCCTTCTCCCACTTAAAAAAAAAATTTCTGGTCTTTAAAGTTTTGTAGTCAAACCTTGTGGGGGTTGGGGGGGGAAGGTGTCCCAGGTTAACCCTTTATAACTCTGTATCTTAGAAAAGTTTGCCACTGGCTTACCAGTATGTTGTGTTTTCATTTTATTCTGAGTTTTGTCTCAATTTTTAAAATAACCAATTTAATACATCACAATGCTGACATAAATCAAACCGAAATAAAACAAATGACACGGGTTGCAGAAGAGAGGAAGATGCTTGGTGGTTGCTCAGCAGCCTTTATGGATTGTAGCCATAGGTTCTTCAACAGGCTGTGAACAGGGCAGGATTAAAACTATATGAATGTGATTTATATACATACATATTTATATAAATATTTTTAAACTGAGTCTGTCATGCACTCAAAAAACCACGATCTCTTATCTAGGGGGAATTGTAGAATTTAGCTGATTATGCACTATTAACCTACATGGAACAGCTGTATTTGTGGCACTTCTGTTTTGGGAGTAAAGCAATAAGATTAGCTTTTTCTCACAAACTAATTTGTAAGAGAATTTTCCTATGTACATAGTGGGAGTACAAGAATTGGGAGACCTAGTTGCTTGTTCTTGAACTGGCCATGAATGCTTTGTCCATTTTCTGTTATAGAAAACAAGCTGATCTTCCAGATTGCATTGTGTTATGGATTTTAAAGAACCTTGCTCTTGCTAGATATCATTACAATCCTATTTCTGAAAAGACCTGTTATGGGCTTAACTCAGAAGTTATAATAAAAGCATCTCGGGTTGCTCTAAGTCAGGACTGTAATTAACTGGATAAGTGGACACCACTTATAATCAAGTTTCACTGAAAATACTATTTCAGCTTGAGTGCTTAGTTGCTGCTATACCAGCTCTGGCCTAATTTTAATGTAAAGTAATTCTGAAACTAAATAGTTCTGTGAGTATCTTGTAATATTTGAGACATTTAGACACTGGGGAATAGGTGGGAAAATACGAGGGGCTGTTAACTCTTAATGTTTTTTCCCATATCAGCTTGTGTTTGGATCTTCAGGGGAAATTAAAAGCTTCACTGTCAGCTTAAAATTGTGGTTAAGACCATGTGAATCTCTCAGCTGCTTTTTTTTCCCCACTGCATTACTTCTTTCTTAGAAGTAGATTTTATTTCTCCCAATTTTTTTTTTTGGCAGGGTTATGTTTTAAGTTCTATTGAAGGTCGTGTTGCAGTGGAATATTTGGATCCAAGTCCTGAAATCCAGAAGAAGAAATATGCATTCAAATGCCACCGTTTGAAGGAAAATAACATTGAGCAGATCTATCCAGTTAATGCTATTTCTTTCCATAATGTCCACAACACGTTTGCTACAGGTAGGGTAGCTGCTTAAATTTTTGCATCAGCTACTTCAGTTTTCATTTAAATGGCTCAGCCTTTACTACTTAAAGTATTTCTATCTTATTTCTTGCAATGAGTGGTGTTTAAATTATTTGATGCAGCGAGAATTAATTGCTTTAATGGGGATTTTTGGAAATATTCTCTGTGCTCTTTTCTGAACTCAGTATAGCCCTGTGTTTTTATTGACAGAGTAATTATAGGTAGTTTTTTCTTGTTGTTTGGGTTTTTTTCTCCCCTTTTCTGTATCTTTTCAGCCATACCATTCTCCCAACTTACCAAGCTTTTAAAAATTACTTTTCAGGAGGTTCTGATGGATTTGTAAATATCTGGGATCCGTTTAACAAAAAGAGGCTGTGCCAGTTCCATCGGTATCCCACAAGCATAGCATCACTTGCCTTCAGCAACGATGGAACTACCCTTGCAATAGCTTCTTCATATATGTATGAAATGGATGACATTGAACATCCTGAAGATGGTATCTATATTCGCCAAGTGACAGATGCAGAAACAAAACCTAAGTGAGTATGCTTCACCTGTATTTGAGCCTTTCGGAGCATTCAGCCCCAAGATTTATTAATTTTCCTAAATTCATGAATAGCATTATTGATGCCAGTAGATAGTGCAGCTTGACAGTAGGGTTGGTTTTGATTTTATCTTGTTTGCCCAAGCTTTCAATATCCGTCGGTTGATAGACGTCTGATGGATAAAATTGTGCCTAGTTGTTTAGTAGGAGAAGAATGTCAAACCCTTATCCTTTTTGAATAGGTGCTATTATATGAAGCTGTGGAGTTATTGCTAGCTCATTGCTTCAAGAATTAAGTGAAGAATTCAAGCATAATTTATTTGAGTAAATGTTACTGTGTTTGGCTGTTTAAAACTTAGGATTAATGAAATCTTTGCACGCTGAGTACACACCCAGCTGTCACAGCCAGGAGTGAATCCAGATACTGTTCTGGGAAGGTTGTGTAAAATCAAGGAAAAGCTTTCTCAGTTCCCTTGTATTGAGTTTGCTGCAGCCCTCTGATAACACACTTTTCTATCATTGTTGCTGTCAAAATGGGGCAACCTGATTGATGGAGGTAAAAGATTTCTGTTAAGCTCGCTTTGGCATGAATGTTACATAGAAGAATTGCTGTCACAGTGCAGAATTGCAGTACTCTTCATTATGCTGCACAGAAGCAGTTGGTTTTATCTTCAAATTCCTGTGCCTTGTCAGTGCTATTTTTTTTTCTTCTAGTACTCAGACTGTCTTGCACTTAATTTGGTTGTCTTTGTTATTTCATAGTATTTAGTATCTATGTAAATAGATATGTAAATAGCTATGTAAATAGATACATAGTGACAGAAATCTTGACTTTAAAACTTCCAAGACCTTCCTATGCTTCCTTGAAGTGACATGAATATTGCTTTGGAGCAGCCATTTTACCTCTCTAGAGATGTGAGGTGGGAAGTTACAGGAGAATTAACAGTTACAGTTACACTCTCTCTCACCTGGAGATGTTTGTTTAAAAATAATTTTGATGCTTGATGAAAAATAAACCCAGAACTATTTCAGGATTTTCTTCTGGTGCCTCCCCAAGTTAAATAAAAAAAAATACTTAAAAAAATCCAAAGATGATAATTCTATTTTATTTTTAAAAGTAGGTTGTATGTGTTACATACATTTAGGAGGGTTAAAAAAAAAAAAGGTGATGATAAAATACTTGCTGCTGTTGGTCTTGTTATAGTGAGAGCTGCTTCCAGTTATTTTTGTTCAGTGCTAGTTATGGTTGCTAATTCTGTAGATGCTTCATTCTGCCGTATGAGGAGGTTAATCTACAATTAAACAATATTTCCTCTCAGCCCTCCATTATTTTCTGAAACAGATGGTTCATCATTTCCTGGGCTGTTAAACACAGCAAGGTTAAGGTTAGACTCTTGGGAATCAGCTAGTTTTGAATCTTATTAGGCTGTAGAAGGAAAACTAATAAGAATGCTCCTTAATATCATTTTGTGACTGTAAACAATTATTTATTAGCAAACAATTGATCCCAGAAGGGCAAATTGTTTGAGTCAGTAATGAGCTGAGAAAAGACAGAGCATATCTGTGTATTTGGAAAATAATTGTAACGTAATTGCAATGCATTTAGACAGGCATCTTTTTGGACCTGTTTCTATCTTTAAATGAATTTCTGAAAACATTAACGAGGTTTATATGTTCTTCTGACATTTACAAGTTGCTTGTGCCAACCTCAGGGCACTAAGAATGATGCCTATATTTTCATGTTACAGTAGTGTGAGTCATCTCTGGGTTTATTCTAAAAATAAGTTACTTAGGACCAGAAGACTAATAGTTGTTTTGTAGTGATCTTTTTACGTATTAATTTGAATCACTTAACATTTCTGCATGATGCATTCTTAAATGCATCAAGATGGTGCTGTAATATATAAAGAAAACTTGGCAAGATCAGCTTTTTATCATTAAATTATTGTATAATGTATCTTGATACAAGGAAAAGTGGGCTTTTTACACCTTTCTGCTTTTATAGAATGTTGAGTGTTTTACTTAGTTGTAATTACTGTAAATGTTGCTGGCTGAAATACAGTTTGTTTATTTCAGGTCTACTTAGGGATCTCAGACTTCTGATCATACTTCTTCTCTACAAGAGGTGCCCACCTGCTCCTAACAAGACTAAACTAAAACAGTAGAAGTGAGAAGAACAATCTTTTTACTGATGTTGTTTTTAACTAAGAAATTCTTGTTTGTACATTGTAGTATGTCTTAATCTGTCATTAGTCAAACTGTTTTCTTTATCTGCTCTCTGTTGCTACACTAGTTCAGTGCAACTTTGCATATGCCTTTATAAAAACTTAACCACGTTTTGTAGTGTCTAACTATGAAAATATCTGGTGGTCTCACAGTTGTTCAATAAATGTTGGTAGTTTTTTTGGAAAACAAATACTTTGTGTAATGACCTTTACTGTTTGTGAAACAAATGTTAAGATGCAAGAAATTACTGAGTTCTGGACCTTCCAGCTTCTGAGCTTTCTGTCTTTTGCCAATGAAGTGAACTGGGAATTGTTTCATTTCCCAGGGATGTTGGCTCTCCAGACAGTGTGAAAGCTTTAAGTTGTATTTGGTGGGCTTGTTTCTCTAAGGCCTGAATTTATACTGGAGAGTTGTTAACTGTTCCTGGAGGAAAGAACTTGAATGTGTAGTACTTGGATGTGGATCTGTCTGGGTAGGCTAGGATTTATTGAGTAACACCAGTGGAAAGGTCAAAAAGAGGAGTTTCCTCAGAGTGGGAATGTCTTTCTGGCCACAAAAACCATGGCAGTGTGCTGTACCTGAGTGTCTTGTTTGCCTTATTGCCAGCTGGTGAGGAGACAAGTCTGTAATCAAAGGTTGCATTGGCCTCTTGAAGATTTTGGGGGGTGGGTGTGAGAATATACTTGAACTTAGACAAATTACAATTTTCCTAGGAAAGTAATATTAGAAAAACAACTTAGAACCCTGTGTTTGATGGGTTTTGTTTTTCTAAACAGGAATGTAGATCTGATCAAGGGACATCAAGATGCAAATCCATCTTCTGCTAAAATGGATGCATTTGAATGTTCCATTTTCCCAACTGGTTTATGGAAATAAAGAGAAATGCTTTCTGATCAGTACCACCAGTAAAAAGTTTCTCATCCAGCTCTGCAGAACAGAATGTCAGACTGCTCTTTGAATAGCATCTTGTATCCAGGGCTTGGGAGTATTTAAGTATTCACTTTGTTGTGAAGAGTAAGGAGAGACAGAATAAAACTCCAAGGCTTATCAAAGGTGATTAAGGTGTGGGCATTTCAGAGCAGTGATTGGATTTACACTTTACTCCCAACCTCTCAGTTATGGCCTGTGTAACCACTGGGAATACTTTATTACATTTAAGAAAACAAACTTGCAGACATCAGAATAGTAAGTGATCATTCCAAAGGAGGAGATGATGCTGGAGAGATGGGCTCTGTGTGTGCAGAAAGGTAACACACCTGAGCTGTTACAGACAGAGATAATGAGTTGTATGTGGAATACATTATAATTTGTTATGAGCTAGACATGCTTTCTTTGATAATATAGCCTGGTTTTGATAGGTTTGGGGAAAAAAATTAAAGATCTTCCTGAATTAAACATGAATTTTATCATCACTATCCAGCCTCTGCTCAGATGGTTGCCCACCATCCCTATTCCCAATCGAAGGGAGTTTTTTGCATTGAGGGTGCATGACTCTGGGGGACAGAGGTTGTTTTCTTTCTGGGAAATGAGTTGGTACAGGGGATCTGGGGCCTGAAGGTGGAAACCAACAGTATCTGTGAGAATGACTAGTAAAGAAATGGTAAGTAATATTCCTAGTTTGAGGGATGGTTGTAGGTTTAGAGCAGACTTTGTGTTAACACTGCTACGTGTCCCACTGTCCCAGACCATGTGTGTGTGCAGATTTAAATACATTTGCAGAGCAAACATACAAAATATCTGTTGCTTCTCCCATCTCTTCTCAGCTGTGTGTAACATTAGAAAGTATGAGTTTGAGCTCATAAACAAAACATTGTTATCTGGAAGCACAAGAGCGACCCTGCTTGTGGAGAAGAGATGTGAAGATGAGTCCAAATAAATAATGTGTGAAGGCAGAAATAGACTGGGACTAAGGAAGAGGTGGCTTAGTGATGAGGGGAGAGGATAGAGCAGGGAGTTAGAGGGGTGGAACTGTAGGGGACAAAGTGGGGGAAGAGCTAGAGAATGTAGAGGAAAATAAGTAGGGGAATTCCTCTTAGTTTGGTTAAAGATACATAACATAAACTGGGAATGATGCCACCCATGCAAATTTCACTGGTAAATTGGGGAAAAGAACCAGTTAGTGCTTGATGCACCGAGATCTGCATGCTTCAGTGGACAAAGGTAGCCCAAGATACGTAGGTGGAGAGGGATTTGGCTTAGTAGTAAGTAGTATTTTGTTGTATTTTTGCCTTAGAAATGGTAGGAAAACTGTTGTGGTGTGTTGGTGTTTGATGTAAAAGCTTGAAACAGCTGAGCCTGTAGAAAATAGTGAGAGAACTGGGCATGAAGTTGGTCAGGGCTAAGGCTGTGCCTGTGTGTTAGGCACAGATGCGTACAGCTGGAATACGGGCATTTCTTTTACAGGACTAATCTTCCTTTTATTAGCTCTCTTCTAGAAATGCAGGTCAAGGCAGAGCCTCCTAAGCCAGACAAATCACCAAACAAGCCCTTTCTGTCCACTGTAACAAGCAGCTGAACAGAGGAGATACTGACTCTTGATCAGAGGAATTGAGATCTAAAAAAGCTCCTTAAGTCGTTGCTTTTTGCAGGGTGTTGAGGGCCATGCAGAAAACATGGAGCCCCAGCCGTCATTCTAATAGAGTCATCAATCACTGTTGACTGCTTGGAGGACAAAATACTGCAGGTTGTCTCTCACAAGAGCCTCGTAACACTCTGGTATTAGAAGCCAAGTGGCATCTGTGCCCTGAATGTTACAAAAGCATGCTGGTAAGTGTCCTTTTTTTCTGTTGGCCAGTAAGTGCTTCAAGATAATCAGTGTATGGTTACTACAGATGGGTCTGGAGCTCTGCCACAACTCAGGTGTGATGTTCTGTGCTCCCACTGCAATTATGATAAATATATATATATATATATATATATATATATATATAAAAACCCCAAACAACCCCAGAAACATTCTTTAGGTGGGCATTTTCCCCAAGCAAAAGCAGTCCCTACTCCGAGCTCAAAGCTGAGCTCTGAACACAGAGACTTAGGTGATGCCGTTGATAACACCCTTTCCCAAACTGTAGGTATCACTAGCTCCATCTTCCTTAACTGTCTCATGGTTTTGTAAGCGTCCAGTACTTTTTACTGCCTTGAAAATTAAGGATTTTCTGTAATTGGAGTCATGCAGTCACCAAGTTCAGCAGTAATTCAGCTGGTGCATCTGTTAAGATAGATGCCCAAAACCTGGGTGTTCCTACTATCGGATCCTCTTGCAAATGTTGGCCTAAATGACACGTCTGCCATCAGTGATTGGTATTAGTGGTCTGGAGCAGAACCTATTTCTTTTGACTAGCAGACATCTGTTCTGGTGATTACACCATTAGCTGCTTTTATGTTGTTTAGTATAATCACAACCACAACGCTAGTAATTTTTTTTAGTCAATATGCAACTGATACAACTTCTGGTGCTCCAGCAAGGTGACATTTGCTCTGAAACACGTCAGGCTTCTTTGTTCAAAGTAGTGTTGAAGTCATACTTCCTGATACGTTTAGAAACAGAGAGTTTAGAAATGAGAAGTCAAACACAGGACTCGCCCAGATATTCTTACAACTAAGGTGCCAAAGACATTTCCTGTGGAGTATGTCTTGTTTCAGAAGGTATGTGCAGCACTTTTTCACTATATCATACATTTTCCTACAGCATGAAACCCCCCCCCAGCCCCAACATGCTAACGCATGATAGCAACACGGGGGGACGTAATAGGTCTTCAGAGTCTCCTGTGATTACCCGCAAAGTGGAAGGGAATAAACTGTTCTCCATGTCCACTGGGACTGGGACGAGGCGTAATGAGCTTAAATTGCAGCAGAGATTATTGTAGACATTAAGGAAAAACTTCCGAAGTGTAAGGATGGTTAAGCCCAGGAATAAATTGCCTGGGGAAGCTGCAGCATCTCCAGCCTTGGAATTTCTCAAGCACAGCTTAGACCAGCATCTGCCAGGAGCGGTGGGGTTTTAACCCCTTCCATCTCTGGGCAGGAAAGATGAGCCAGGACTTGATTGCACTTGGGTTGTTACGCTGCGCCGTTTGCCTCGGATCGTTCACTCGCCGGGCGTTGCTCCTCTTACAGCAAGCTACTTTCCTTTGTAACCCAGGCAGGGATTCCTATTTATGTAAAACCTGACAATTCTTAGCCAGCCTTCTATTTTCCTCCATGTCCTGCTCCACCCTTAGCAGACAAATCTTATTTCAGCTCTTGCCACCTCACCCTGTCAGCGTGACCTGGCCGGTGGATGCCGGGGAGCACTGCCTGGGAGGGAGCTCTGCAGCACGGTCCTGTTAAACAAGATGATCGTATTCCTGAGATTCCATGTGTGTATTCATTTCGTAGGCCTTTCTGAATTTGTGCAAGGTTAGTAAAGCAGAGTACCTGCTTCTTATTGCCTGAATTTACATGGGTTTTGTGACAGTTGCAGCTGAAGCTTGCAGCTCGCTTCACATCAGCGAGCACTAAACAAACCAGTCTTGTACCAGCCTAACATCTGGCCATGTATTTTAATTCTCCACTTACACAAACCCACTCTATACTTTTTTTTTTTTTTGGTAAAATCAGAGCATGGAGTGAAAACAAAGCGATAATTTACTCTCTTAGGCTGAAGAGTTCCTGATAATAAATTAAACCACGCAGGGGTTGCTGTTCCCTGCTTGTGTTTCCTGCAAACCGCCGCTGTTCTGCAGCACCAACAATGCAACAAAGACAGTTGCCGTGTTCCCAGAGCCGCACCGACGCGCCTGTAAGAAATTACCCTGCCTTGAGAATTCCCCCCCTAAATCGCTAAGACAGCCAGAGCTTGAGAGAGAGAAGTAGTATTCTCATTCCACAGATGTCAACAAATGCACGGAATAAGGAAGCGAATTTCCTTGTCGCAGAGCAAAGGCAGGACTTGAGCAGATTTCTTGATTCCCCAGCTTGTCTAATTGGTTGAATGTTTTGCCTCTGCTGCAGACTTACTGTGGGGAGTTATTTGAGTTCATCTTTATTTATTCCTGTGATGTAATTTTTTTCATCAATCGAACGAACGGTGCATCTGTGTGCAGGTAAATGAGACCAAATTGGTCAAGGAGAGTTAAGATCCTTAGATGAATCTTCTTAAATGCAGATTTTTCTTATATGATGACCTGATATACGCTATTGTGTTGATCTATAGCACTGTGAAGTGGCATAAGGAGATTCCAGTGGAACACAAAGCTTGACTTTATTCACTACAGCGAAGGAGAGATGTAACAAGAGGAAAGTAGAAAGCACAAGCATTTTTAGAGGTTGTGCTTTTAAAAATAAAAAATAAAACATGCTGTTGTGTTTCTCTGTAGTATTATCTAGGCAGAAAAATAAGTGTAATTCAGGCCCTGCAAATCAATGACTATTAAAGAAGCTTTAAGTAGAGAATTTGTAATTTACTTTGTAAAGCCCCCCAAAAAAAAAAAAAAGAGAAATTCACAGCTACAGCAGGCAAGAGAGTGGAGACATCAATAATATGTGTGTATATATATGTATATATAATTTGTCATGTTCCACACCCTCAGTTCCTGATGTGTCCTCCTGATGACCTGGTTGCTTGCCCCACGCTGATGTTCTGCTGGGCGCTCGCTGGCTGCAGCTGCTGCAGTGCTACACGTGCAGCTTTGTGCGTCCTAGGATGCTCGGCCCTTACCACAAAGCTGCTGAGAAGCTGCAGGTGTGTTTTCCCAGGAAGCAAACATGTGGGGTATATTTTAAGTGGGAGAAGCCTCCCTGTTCCCAGTCCCACGACAGCCCATAACCTCTTCTTTAATATATAAAGTCACTAGGTTTTATTTTTTTGTTTGCTGGTGATGATCCACACCATCCTCTGCATCATTTAAAGATGCCAACTGGTGGCACAGGCTGTAACAAGGTAGTGCAGCATCTCCTGTGTCTGTATATTACCTGTTTTGAGATCGTGACTTCAGCTTTTTCTCTCCCATCTGTATTTTTTTTCATATTGAGATTGTTTTGCTTCTTCACACCAAGGCTTTTACATTGTGGCTTGCAATCACAGCGGTCTCTGGAAGGTGATGCTGCCTGAGCAGTAAGAGAAGTGCCCCGTTTCTGTCAGCCTACATTAATTCCTGCTAATGATGTTTTTGGAGGGAAAGGCTGTGAGAAGTGTTTGTAGATAAGCTTTTCAAATAAAACATCTGGCCCTTTGTGCAAAAACCTCCATCCTATACCTTAAATTAAAGGGCAGAAATGTAGCTGGGGAAACAGATCTTCCCATTCCTGTTTAAAATCTTTGTTTTTAAGATCGTGGTGCTTGCTTTGTAAAATAAAAGAAGCCCTTAAATCCTCCTATTTTTCCCCTTGGTTATAATGGAGTCACTGTTCTTTCCCTGTCATCTGCAATCCTTGAACGCCTTTAATCAAATCCTAGGGATTTAAATTATTAAACATCTTTTTGGGATTACATTTTTTATTCCTAATTATACGCAAAAGATATATATCATGAAATATGCAGCATGTAATTGCGATTAAAGCGTGCAGTCTCCAGAAAGATGGGTCTTACAGTTTTATACATCCAAAATTTAATTAGGCAGATAATAGGGTTAGAAGTGAGATTTTTAAGGATGGGGGGTGGGAAAGGAAATTTTTGGAGTTATATTATTATTTTTTTTTTTTTTGACGGAGATGGGAATCAATATGGAGGCTGCAGACTCAGATCAAAGTCATATTTCCTTCCTGATCTCCACTTGTGTTGTTGTCTTTCCTGTGAGACTGTCCGTGCAAAACCTGAATTTATTTGATGAGCAAGGGATCCAGTGAGCTACAGAACAAAGTCTGAATTCCCATGTAGCTGGGTTTTGTGGGTTTTTTTCCTTCTTAGGAGAAATCAAGTTTAGACTTCAACTCCTTCACTGTCAGGAGGAAGCTTTTCCCAGGTAGTTTTCCTGGCCCTTCTTTCCCGGGCACGTTATTAAAGGCTGTCTCCTCTGCTTGGCTGCCTGCTTTCATGAGGGATGCAGGAATTTGATATCTTTGAGACCTCCTTCCTCTGTCAAACGCAGTTGTAATTGGTCAATCAGTTCCAAAGTTATTAGGGGGCTGAGAGGAGAAGGGGACAGGCAGACAGACACGAATCTCATTTCCTTAGGAAGTGGGAATAAGAAAATCAATTGAGGTTAAGACCTTCCAGTACCCTTCTTCAATTACTTTCCAGGAACAATGCCTTTTGCTCAAGTATCTGTGATACACAATACCCTGATCGGTCTAGCACAGGATGAAACCTACTTTGGCAGTGGCTTGCAAGTGTCCTAACACAGGATAAACCCCTGGCTCTTCTGTAAGCAGTGGCTGAGGTTGTGGAGCCTTTGGCAGCCTCAGGATCCACCTGCTGCAGGTTGTGTTCAATCAGGCACTTTACAAAGGACACAACCCACCCTTTTTACTCCTGTTGATGAGCGTTCCGAACACGTGGGCCACTACTTTGCCTTTGGTGACATTTAAATAACAAGTGAAGTTTCAGGTGCTATTTTAGGATGCCCCTGAAGAGCCTCCTCGTGGCTTTCACCCAAGGAGAAACTTCATCTCTGGGGGCAGAAGATACAGCACACATCTCCAGTATGAGGGGGCTTTGCTTATGCCCACCAAGTTGCGTGGGACAGCAAGGATGCTGGTGAGGGCATCTTATCCCATTCCTCTTCCAGCATCAGAAGCTTCCTACAGGCTGTGCTACTCCAAAGGCATGTGGTCCCACCCATGCTCTTATTTCAGCATCGAGTGACCTTGCATGCTGCTTGTTAACCAATTCCTTCTCTCTTGCTGTGAGTCTCCTTATTTTTTTTTCACCTTCTAGAAACTTTGCTGGTTTCCAAATACTTCTGTTTATCCTCATGGCATTGGCAAGTTTTGGTTTGCTTTGTTGAAATATTTACTAAGGCTCTATTCCTACAGTCAGGAATAATTCAAATAGAACTTCTAAGTGGTGAACGTATTGACGTATTGCATAACCCCCTAACGTTTTCACAAGCCATTTTCTGGTCTGTCTTCTAAATCACCATTAAAAACCCAAACTAACCCAACCAAGGGAACAGGGGTGGTTTTTTGCTGTTCTGGTTGCAAACCAAACCCATGTGAGCAGTCTGAAAAGTTTATGATCTGAAAAGCAGCAAAAATAATCCATTCTCTGCTATCCCACTTCATCCAGAGATGTCCAGATTCAGCACTTTGGGGCTATAGATCCTTTTTCTTGCTCCCATTTTAGTCTTTGTTATGCTAACATCTTGTTCTGCTGTGGCATTGCTTAGAGGGAAGAAAAAGCCACCCTTATTTCCCTACAATCTTTGTGGTGAAGGACATATATATATATATATTTTGAGAGGGGAAGGAAAGGAAGGATGAAAATGTTAATAGAGGATGTGTATGTGTTTCAGATGATGTATTTATATGCATCCCCTTATTTCTCATTTGGCTGCTCTGCATTCTTCATTTCTCTGAGGACTTTCTTTGCTGTGCATCGACTTGAAGGCATTTTGGTGGGACCCATTCTGCCATGACGTCACCTCAGTTACTTAGCTCCTCACAAGAGTGATGTGGAGCCAGGATTCCAACCCTGACCCAAACCTTCTCAACCCAAGGGGGATCTTTTCAATTTTGTGACTTGCTATAAGGCTTGGAGACAATTCCTCTGGCTAAAATCAGAGTGGGAAACCTCGTTTCTCTTGGCACAGGATCAACCTCTGCAGCAACATGGTGGTAAATAATGTTTTCCAGATATTTTTTTCTTCTTTTGTTTTGTTACTGCAGCATCAGAATCACCTTTACAGGCAGATATGCTGTCCCTAAAATAGAGATTGTAGTTAGTTGTATGTCATGCATGATCATGGCCGTTATTAATTCCCTAAGTAACCCTGTACTATTAGAATAAAACCTGCATTGCAGGACAGTATCAGCAGGTTTGGGTTGGGTTTTCTTTTGAGCTGCCTTCTAAAGCAGCAGCCTTTCATCCCTCTATGTAAGATTTACCTTTAACCTAGAATCTTTCACCCGTTATCTATAATGTATAATTATAAATACATTGTAGTCTTGAGTAAGTACAATTAAAAAGGGTAATTCGTTTCCCTCCCTCTCTCCCATCCTCCCACCCAAGTCCTTAGGTTTAATTTTCATGATTATGTTAGATTATGAGTCATTTTAAATCATGGTATCCAGTAGAGACTACTCCTACTCTGCAGCTCTTTTCAACAGTTGTTTATGGTAGTTTCAGCCTCTTTCTGCCTCTCTGAGGCTCTTTATTTTTAAAGCAAGGCAGACAAGGCCTAAAATTATTCCATTAAAGAGGTGCAATTTTTGTAATGGGACTTAGAGTGCTCTGCAGAAGTGCAGGCAAGTTTCTTCAATATCCTGAGCATTATTCGCTCATTTAGTTAAATGATGTTTCTAATTCCCTGGTAATTACATGTAATGAGGCACTCTTTCTCTTCTTGATGAGACTTTAGCTTAATATGAGATGTCGTATTTTTTTCCTCTTTTTTTTTTTCCCCCTTTTTTTTTTTTTTTTAGGGATAATTACCCTTCCCAGGAAAAGCAGGGGGTTTGTTGTGCAGAATATATAGCAAATTATTTTATTTCCTGCCATCTTGACTGCCAGTAAATTATAAAATTAAGTTTCAGTGGAGCATTAGCACCATTTTGGAAAGGCTTGAGATTTTTTTTTTTTTTTCCTTTCCTTATTCATGTATTGATGTCCTTTGGGACTGTTGAGCTATTATTCATAGAATAGATGTTTTTCTGCCAATTCCTAGTATTAGATGGTATTGAAGCAGCAACATAGGTTTAATTTTTTTTTTCCTGGATAATATCCAATGCAGAATGGTCGTCTTAGTTGCTTTTTATATCAGGTAATTATCTTTATAAAGTTTTAGTAACACTTCCCTCCCCCCCTTGGTGACTAATTTAATTTATTTTTATGTATGTTGTTATATTAAATGCTGGGGAGGGTGGGGGGGCTTGTTGTTTTCACTTCTGGATGGCTGTTCTTAAATTTCTTACCTTTGAATAACATTCAGGGTACTGGAATGGATGAGAAGCTGTAGGATACATAGAGTTAATGACAATAATGCAGTATTTAACTTCAATAAAAATGGAATCAACATTAATTTTAATTAGTCTGAGTTTTCTATCTGTTGCTGGTGCCATTTTCGTTCTGGTGCTCTGATAAGGCAATCCTTGTTTGCTTTCCTTTTTTTTTTCAAGAAATCAAAATACAGTTAAAAAACGATGGCTGGAAGGGCATCTGAGAATCACATTGTCTGGGTGCAATCTCTGCATTAGGAGTTGAGTCACCATGGAACAAAATATTAGGTTGTCTAATTCTTACAGAAAATCTAGGGATGGATTTCTCTCACCTGCCTTTTGCTGTCTTAAAGCAAGATTTTTAGCCTAAATGGGGAAGCCACCTATGCTCCCCTGTTCCCAGTTTTTGAAGCATTGCAAGATAACCCCTGTTGAGGTTGACTGGTCACAGTGTTCCTGACAATTCCTTTTTTTCCCCCCCTCTTCTGTGGCTTGAGATAGGGCTTGGAGCTTTTGATGCCTACCAAGGAGCACAGCCTGGGTGCTGGGTGTATCTGGTTTGCTGGTGGACTTTGAGCGAGTCGCTTTTCCTTCTCCACGTGAGTCTCCATCAATAGCAGTGCTCATGGCAGGCATCTCCTCTGCAGAGCTCCACAAAAGCTTCAAGTTGAAACTAGCATACAGTGACAGGACAATGCATTGTTCTACCTTTCTAACACCTTTGCAGCAAACATTACTCCTGGCCAGAGGTGCAAGACACACCTTGAGTGTGGGCAGCAGGTCACAGGAGGGGATCCTCCCCCTCTACTCTGCCCTGGTCAGGCCCCACCTGGAGTGTTGTGTCCAGTTCTGGGCTCCCTGGGATAAAAAGGACAGGGATCTCCTGGAGAGAGTCCAGAGAAGGGCTACGGAGATGATGAAGGGCCTGGAGCATCTATCCTATGAGGAAAGGCTGAGAGAGCTGGGGCTGTTCAGCCTGGAGAAAAGAAGACTGAGGGGGGACCTAATCAATGTTTATCAATATCTTAAGCATGGGGTGCAGGGGGAATTGGCCAGCCCCTTTTCAGTGTCTGTGGGGACAGGACAAGGGGCAATGGCTGCAAATTGGAGCACAGGAAGTTCCACACCAACATGGGGAGGAACTTTTCCCCAGTGAGGGTGAGGGAGCCCTGGGACAGGCTGCCCAGGGGGTGTGGAGTCTCCTTCTCTGGAGAGATTCCAGCCCCATCTGGACGCCGCCCTGTGCAGTATGAGCTGGGGAGCTGCTTTGGCAGGGGGGTTGGACCCCATGATCTCTGGAGGTCCCTTCCAACCCCTGCAACTCTGTGATTCTGTGATTCTGTGATCTACTCTGTGTGCTCACCTTGGAGGAGGAAATGCCATAAGGTCTAAATCTGGGTGTATGGGGGAAACCTACTTGTCTAGCAGGGGCAGCTGGGGCAGGAAGGGGAGATGGGAAGATGACATTCACATAGCAAAGTCTTGTATGACTTCTTGCTCACTCTCCTTCTCCAGAAGATATGCACTTGCAGCCACTTGGGAAGCCTTGTCCTGCTTGTCCTGGCCACGGCAGGAGCGCATTGGTAAGAGAAGGGCATGGAAGAACCTGTATCAACACCAAGATGTATACTCCTCCATGTGAGTATGTTGCTTTCCTACCCTTTGAAGTCGATGGGGCTCCCTGCATACTTTACAATACGTTCATCTAAGGGTTTCCTAGGGTCAGCACCAGAATCAGTGGTGATCAAAGGATTAAGACTTGAAAATGGTGGGCTCCTGTATCAGAAGTGTCCTTTTTCTGTCTGAGAAGCCATTGTGCTGCAAAGTTCTAAATAGAAAGGCACATCTTCATGATAAAACCAAGATTTTGAGAGGCTAAAGTGCAATCAGCAGTAGAAAATAAATGTCATAAATAACTTTTTGATCCCAAATACTGTGACCCCAATTCTATAGAAAGAAGCTGGAAAAATATGACTGCATCTCACTCTTTATTTCATCTTAAGCAATTTGACATCAATCAAATGACTATAGAGGCAAAGGTATGAACGTTTATTTCCCAGCCACAGGATTGCTGTCAAATTGCAATTTTCAAAATTGAAAGAGTCGTTAAGCTAGATTTTCTCCATTTTCTTCCTAGTTCTTTCCCTCAAACTTTCAGAAATGTGCCTCTCAATTTTGCAGTGTACAATTCTACAATGTGCAGGGAAATTAAAGAAGCTCCTGAAAAAAATTCTTTGCCACACAGCAGTAAAAAAAAGAAAAAAAAAAAAATCTCCTTTTTCTCCAGTCTACAACTCAGGATATAAATCTAGAGGAAGAACCACATCGAAGAACAGGGAGGGAATGAAACTTGAGTGTTAAGATATTGCCCCAGTGAGGTTGACAGGTAGAAGAAACAAGTTTTGTACGTTGGTGTTACAGGATTTGAAGGTGTCTGGCTATGGCTGGTTACCTTCGGTCTGCTGCGACTCGAAGCAAAGGCTCAGACCTGCTGAGAAGGGGAACCTGTTGCTCAGTGCTTTTACTTTATGGGTGTTATCTTTGAAGAAAAACTTTTCCTCAGTATCATTAGGGAGACAGGATGTGTGTTTGTTTAATGCTTGTTGTGTTTAAACAAATGTGGTGACCACATCTTTCACAGAGTCACAAGGTTGGGAAAGACCTTTAAGATCATCGAGTCCAACCGTTCCTGTCCTGTGCTAAACCATGTCCCTGAGCACCTCATCTACCCGTCTGTTAAACACCCCCAGGGGTGGGGACTCAGCCCCCTCCCTGGGCAGCCTGTGCCACAGCCCCACAACTCTGCCAGGGAAGAACTTTTCCCTCCCAGCTGAGCTGCCCCTGCCCTGGCACAGCTTGAGCCCATTGCCCCTTGTCCCATCTCCTGTCCCCTGGCTGAAGAGACCATCCCCCACCTCTCTGCACCCTCCTGTCAGGTCAGTGTGGGTGGTGATAAGGTCTCCCCTCAGCCTCCTCTTCTCCAGGC
This sequence comes from Laterallus jamaicensis coturniculus, assembly GCA_022605575.1. Classification (NCBI taxonomy): domain Eukaryota; kingdom Metazoa; phylum Chordata; class Aves; order Gruiformes; family Rallidae; genus Laterallus; species Laterallus jamaicensis. Next base: position 36,691,564 of record JAKCOX010000006.1, read on the forward strand.
TGAACACCCCCTGCTCCCTCAGCTGCTCCTCAGAGGATTTGCCCTCCAGCCCCTTCCCCAGCCTGGTTGCCCTTCTCTGGACTCACTCCAGGACCTCAATGTCCTTCTTATGGTGAGGAGCCCAGAACTGGACACAGCACTCGAAATGCAGCCTCACCAATGCCCAGTACAGGGGCACCATCCCCTCCCCAGACCTACTGGCCACACTATTTTTGATACAAGCCAGGACACCATTGGCCTTCCTGGGCACACTGCTGGCTCACATTCAGCCTGCAGCCAACCAACTCCCCCAAAATCTTTATAATACAAATTCAATATATAATACATATTCAATATAATTCAAATAGATTAGTTTCAATGTAGGACATCAGATTTTATGGGTGTTTCACATCTGCACTTTGGGAAGTGCTGGTGGAGGTCTGTGCTCTGTTATAGAGAGAGCGATGGAAACCCACCAAGGCAGCACCCACCGAGGAGAAGTTACCAGTGCTGGTGATGGGACTTACCCTTACCAGTCACTTTCAGAATTCTCTGTCAAAGTGCCTTCTCCTTGACTTAAAGCACTTGTGTGGTATTTATGAGGAATGTAACCGCCCTCTCAGCTGCTGCAGTACTTTGGGAGGTGCCTAAATCTGATCGGTACTTTACTTCCTCTTAAGTTTCTCCAAGTTTCTGAAAGCCAAAGCTCCTGGGTAGACCTGAGCAGGTCAACACTTCCCTCTTCTTTAAAACCAACTGTAATGTTCTGCTCATGTCTTCTGGTTGTCACAGTAACTTCAAAGCCTGCCTAATATATGCAATTTTCTCTTAAAACAACAACAAAAAGCTTCTAGTGGAGAGAGTGCCCGTCTCGGCTGTGGTGACCCACATTCAGCTGTGAACTCTGCTAGAAGGAATGCCAGCTTCTTTCTAGGATGCTGCCACAGCTGTTAGGGTAGAGAGCTGGTCTGAGATGGCAGGTATGATGCAGGAGATAATGATCAGCACAACAACCGATTCACTTTGATAAGCAAAAAATGATTAGGCTTATTTTGCTGCTGTTTCCCACTGCTGCAGCATTCCCTGTCTTGCCTGATGTGTTTCGAGCTGTTGACCCTGGAGCAGGACCACCTGCCCACCGATTTTCCCCAGGCTGCAGACAATGCTCTAAGCATGTCACCAGGTCACTCCCATTGAGAGCTTTCTTTGGTGGCCACAGTCTGCTTGGATAGTCTTGGATTGCCTCTGGCAAAGGAGCTGGTACCCAAACAGAGCTACACCAGGCACATCCCTAAGCCACAGAGGTGGGTCTAGGGTTCCAGGCATTAGGGTATATCAGTAATTTTCTGCAATCAGAGGACTCCCAAGCTTCTGCAAAGCTCTAGATGCCAAGGACAAGGCCAGGTTCACCATGGCAGTGCTGAGGTTGCAGGTATCCCTGCACCAGAAGCCAAACCCAGAGAATTTGTAAGTTCTGCCATTGTCTTTGCAGTTTTCCCTGTTTACTCTCCCACCAGCAGAATCCTGGAGGTTTATACCATAGGGTTTGCAACAGCTTCATCAGTTCTGAAAGCCTAAATCACAGTAAGTGCCCGGCAGCGTGGCATAGGGTGTGTGTGCAGCCACTGTAACACCACTGGAGAGAAGACAAGGAGTAAAGGTAAATTAGGCTGGTGCAGGAGGCTGGGATTACCATGGGATTATTATGTTATAACACCTGGGAGCTGTTAACCTGGGACTGACAAGTCCACCATCATGGTAATGTTTGGTTTATTGTGGTGCTTAAACTGTGGTCTTGCTTGCGAGTGTTTAGACATCCAGATAGGTAAGAAGAAGCTGCTTTGGAACCGTATAGTGCTGGAGAATTACTTGTTCTTGTGTAGAAATGGGGGGTGAGTAGACTAAAGCTCCCTGTTTGTGCTGCTTGACTCCACGCACAGCGGAGCAGACTGCTGGTATGGTTGCTCTTTGTGCCTGCTGGATGTCTGGAGGAAGGTCTACCCTCCAGCACAGTGCTGCTCCAGGGTGAGCCGTCGGGCCTTGAGAACTGTAATTTGCTTGCAGGCCTGGTAAGAGCCTGTTAGATGTCTGTGAGGCAGGAGGAAGGTGGTCCTTTCTCTCTCCTGTAGTGCGTGGTCCAACATCTGAGTATGCTACCAGTCATGGCACCATCAGTCAGGGTGTGGGAACCCATCTACCGGGACTGCGCCGACTCTCCTATCCCAAGGGCTAATGAGGAGCCATCAGGTTAGATTCACTGTCACTTAGAGTAGCTCTGTGCCAAAGGCCAATAGGAAAACCCACCCCCTGTTAGTAAATCAGAGAAGAAAGTGTTTGTTGACATGTCTGTCTGCCAGCCCCAGACATCAGCCAGCGATACCCTGACGGTGATACGGCTCTGCCATCTCTCCTTGCACCTCTGCAGATGAGGGTGCTCCGTTCAGGTTGTTCCAAAGGCCTTTATCCCTTCCCATTGACATTTTAAACAAACGGTGATATATTTAGTACAATAATTACAGTTATTTGATTACCTTTCTTTTAGCCTGAAGTAGAAAGCAACTGACAGATGCGAATACCTCCGAGACTGATACTCTGTAATAAACTAACATTATTTATTACAAGATGCATTTTATTAATAGGAATTGGCAGTAATTAATTCACTAAAGTTGATGTTACTAATAATTGCATGTAATTCATGAAATATTTATGAAAGAAAACTGTGTATAAAAATGACGCAAAGGTCATTTAGCTAATTAGTTAATAAATACCTCCAGCATTTCTGGTGAGTCTCCCTAATTCCAACTAGTTTCAGATTTTCCTTAGTACAATAGTTTTGAAGACATATTTTTCTCAGTCCATGGCAACTCAACATGGAAGCTAACATTTCTGGTTATTGTTTTGAGCCAATGTATGTACTGTTTCACTTGCTAATTCACTTTGTCCTCTTCCCTTGTTCATAGTGAAAGATCCTAATTAGAGATAGCACTAGCTCAATCTAATTTAGGTTATCAGTCAGTTGCGGTGTCTCCCAGTTTAAGGATATATGAATATATCTCTGTCTTTTTAACTTGATTCCACTGACTTTCCTTGGAATCAAATAACCATCATCCAAATTAATAGCTGACATCTGAACTGGAAAAATCTTAGCATCATTTCTGCTTGCATTGAATCCCATGACAGGAACGCCTGTTGACCTTGTGAAGATGCAGGATGGGTTGTTCCACGTTCATGCCTCAAACAGAAATACTGCACTAGCTTTAGGCAGCTTTTCACATGGGAAGAGCTGGGGGTATTTGTAGAGTAAGGTGCAGAATGAGGTTATCTTGTGGATTATGTCATCCTGTGTCATACAGGCAATGGAGAGCTTCACCCGGTTTCGAGTTAAGCCACATGTTTGGTTAACACCAGTCTTCCAGAGGCGTTCAGGTGTGATTTGAAACACTAAGAGCCAGGGAACTCACCACATCCTTTTGTCATACGCCCCAAGAGCCAGCTAGACTCACCCTTCAAACGCGGATGGATCTGGCTTCAGTTTCTCGCTACAAGTCAGACACAAATTATTAGGCTCCATGAAGGGTTTTCCATGCAAAATTCCACCTTGTCTTCTGAAGAAGGGCAGACTTGGTGATCTAATCGTGTTTGTTTCCATGGCTCTTTGAGAGCCACCTTTGCACTTCCCTCATTCTGGCACTGCTTTATGCTCAGTCATAAAACAACCTTCAGCACTCAGCCTTTTGGCAGAGAACAGGCTTGCTTAAGGACTTCGGGGATGAGGAGGTGAAGAGAGCATCGCGCTCACCGCCTTACATCCAGGCGCGAGGAGTGGTGACCAAGGGCTGATGTCACTTCTGCACGCTGCTCTGTGGGTGAGTGAAGTGCCTCTGGTGCAGCTCCCGGCATGGAGATGGACACAGGGCTGCCTTGAGGCAGGGAGGGGCTGACCTGTGTTTGTGAGTTCTCTCTAGTAGTTGTCCCCTGGCTCGGTGTTGTGTACTGACCAGAAACAGGCTGCACTTAGCTGTTGCCAAGAGGTCCTTAAAAGCAAAACCTGTGTGTGGAACCATGATTCCACTTGTTCCGTGACTTTGAGACTGCTGACCAGTGAGGAAACCTTGGTCTTCAGTACTGAGGGGTGATGCATGTGCCATTCACAGCACAGAATCATGTCTAAGATCCCCCTGTTATTAAGAATCTGTCCATGTGGGACAGCAGGTATGATAATGTCTTTCACGGTTGTCAACCCAGTGATATTCCAAACATCTGTAGATCAAACTTGTAGCTGATGTCTCGTGCCTTGTTCAGTTTTTCTGGACTAACTTTGTAAAATAAATCTTCTTTAAAGAACAATTTTATTTCATGGCAAGATCTGATATAGAAAATGTTATTACATTAGACAATAAAATATATCTTGGTAGGCCATATAGTCTTGAATGAGCATCAATAGAAATTACTCTGGCTGATAAACATTTGTCTTTTACTTAATAGCTGTTATCCTTTTTAAGCACAGATCATGCCCCATTAAGTTGAAGATGCTCAGCCTTAGTTCAGTGGGACAGCACAGATCTTTGTATTTTCTGCTCCTGGGATCAGTTAGTCTTTAACATAATGTGTTCTGCTGAAGTCATTCATTTGTGTGCAAATACATTTCTGTGCCATTTTTCATGAGGCAGCAGAGACGGTATCGTGCCTGGTGGTCTGTGTTTATGTGGATGCAATTGGTTTTGCTCTTTCCAACTTTACTTTTAACAAAATAATGATTTAAAAAAAAAAAAAATATTTTGGTGGCTCCCCCAAAACTTTAAGGTGATTTTCTTCTGAAAGGATCCTGGACAAGAGAGGTGGAGAGAGAAAATGGAATAGCAGAAAATAGACAAGAAAGGATGGAGAGGGCAAAGGTTTTCCTGACTTTGGGCTTCACCCCTTTTTTTTCCTTGGCCAGGTCCTGACAGGATGAAAACTCCTGGGGGATCTGCTAGCTGGCATTATTCGCAGCTCTCCTCCATCTGCTGAGCTGTACCCCAGAGTGTTAGAGACCTGGACTGGTCACGCTCGGGCACTTCCAAATGCCATCGCTTTGCACGCTAACACACCTGCAAGGTGAGAATAATACACTGAGTACCTCAGGGCTACTTTCTTTAATATGAGCAAGCTTGAATGTATAAATAACATCAAAACAATGAAATGACCACTGTTAAGGGACAGGTTAGGAAGGAATAATTACATTTATGGATGAGGAATGAGTTCGTAACCCAGTGGTCCCTCCCGAGGTCCTTCGGCTGATGACAGTCCCTGTGCAAAACACAGGCCTCCCTCTTTGGCGTTGAAGAGGGTGGGCTAGAGCCATATCAGTCTCTTCATCTTCCCCTAGTAAATCCATCTCAGCTCATTAATAAATGACAAGATTTGTTCTTGCATTATTATATAGCCTAACTGAATAGGGAAACAATTTTCTGAGGTTATTTGAATTGCCTGCCTTGGAAAATAAAAATGAAAAAGCTCTTGTTATTTTCAACTAATAAACAGACTCTCAGGAAGAAAGAGCTTCGGCAGCGAGAGCGGGAGAAAGAGCAAAACAAGATAAGGGAAATATGCACACAGGGGTCTGTCTCAGGGTCTGTACAGACCCACAGGGCCTCTTCTTCCTGCGATGTAAACCGTGTCAGCCCCTGCTTCAGCTACACACAAGGCTTCTCGATGGGCAATCGCCTTGTAAAAAAAACCTGGCCGATTCTGAATTGCCTCGAATAAGCTTCCTAACAGGCAACTGGTCCTGATAGAACAATTTTAAACTCCCTGTCTCCTTATCTTCTGCCGACATCATTTTTCAGAAGGGGCAACAGGACCAAATTAAATCGTTCTGCTGCAGACAGTCTGTCTGTCTGATTGCATTGTGACTGTTGCCCATTTTGAAGATTTTCTCCAGCAGTTTAAAACTAAGACGAGAGGAAAAGTTCATGTGTACCCACACACACAGCTGCACACAAACCCGTGCCTCCTTTCCCTTCCCCTCACTCAATTATTAGATATATTTGCAGCGTAAGAAATTTAGAGTCCACTTCTTCTGCCCCAAGGCCAGCTCCATCTGGTTCAAAGCATTGGACACAACCCCCCCCTCTTTTTTTTTTTCAAGACAGACTAAGAGCTTGAAAGGAAGAAAGTAACTCAATGATGTATGTGAGTTCGTTTAATCCAAATATTACTTGTGGAAAGAAGCGTGGGGAAGCGTTTCCAGCAGCACTCAGATCTGATTTGTCATGTTCGTGCTAAGGCAGGAGCAAAAGGCTTGGTTGTCTTTTGTCTTTGGCATTTCTTATGCCTTTTCCTTGTCTGTGAAGCCTAGCTTGTCGGCAGAAAGTTTGATTTTTTGACTGAGATGCAGCTGTTAGGGCTGAATAGAAACAGTGAGCGCCGTGGAAGAGAAAAGAAACTGGGAAATGAGATGCGCTGCAGCCAGCAAATGGATTTGGAGAACCTGATTGCTGTATAACAAAAGAAGCCTCTGGGATATATTTTACTTACCGGCAGAAAGGAGAGAGCTGTGGTCTTGGGACATGTTTCTAAGGCCTGCAATGCACAATCATCGCCTTTGGATTGTGTCCAAGTGCTGCTCAGAATCCTGATGGCTCTTGAGCAGCATTAAATCAAGATGGATGTCACTTTACATCTCATTGCGAATGCACTACCTAGAGCATGGGCTTGCATGCAGCATTCCTTTTCAAGCAGAGACTTCTGCCTCGAGGGAGGTTTGATCTAGCTTCAAGAAAGGAGGAAAGCCTTTTCTCATGCCCAAATCTGCTAGACTGACTATGATTCACCAAAACCTCTTCCTCAAGAGCTCCGTGTTGTGTTCAGGGGATCTAAGTCAACCCTGCTTATGTCCTCATGTCTCTCTGCTGAGGATGTACACAAGGAGAGCAGACGAGCTGTGTCTTCAGGCTGGAGTGATTTCCTGCTGTTGTATCAGTTTTAGTAAGCTATTATTGCTGGTTGGCTCCTATCTCACACCACCAGCTTCTGTAATTACTCCATCTCCACTGTGGGGTGATGCTCTCTCTCTCTGCTGAAGGCTTGCTGCTTTGTTTCTTAATGTCTTGGGAAGCCACAAAGTGCCAGGTGAAATCCTTTCAACTAACTTTACAGGGACAATCTAAGTACCTGTGGAGGGACTATTTCATTATTCCTAACTTTGTGTTTGACCTAGTATTTATTCCTGTATTTATATAAACCGTAGGCCTTATCAGTAAAGAAGCAAGCATGTGGGACTGGTAATTGTATCTTGAAGAGCAAATTAACATATAGAGAGTATATTATTAATAGATTATTAAATGTGCAGAAAAAGAATATATTTTTAAATGAAGGAATGAATTGTTTGTGAAAAACAACACATTATTGAGAGAGAGTCTTCACCACCTACTCCCCTGTGCAGAAAGCTATCTTAACCATGACGGTTTTAATCAAAAGTGGAAGCTGCATCATACCTGCTCTGGAAGTAGATGTGAGGGAAGGGCTAGGTGAAAGTATGTAGCAGAAGTTAAATCAATTGCCAGGTGCCCAGGCAGCTCCTGACTTCCAGGAACACGTTGTAGACTGGCTATCTGTGCACTGACGAAGAGGAAATGAGAAGTGAACACCCATTCCTGGAGTTGGGCTTCTTTCAAGACACAGAATGATTTAGCTTAGAGGAGACCTCAAGAGACTGTGTGGTCCAGACCTTGCTGAAAGCATCCTCAGGTGAGTACTGCTCAGTGTGCTACAGGGTCAGCGTGAAGCCACTTTCACAGAGCTGGGAGTCTAGTCTGAGACAATACAGGGAAATGTCCTCATTTGGAAAAGGACATCACTATAGCTGGGAATCGAAAGAAAAACATGTATTTTTGGGTCTGAATTCTGGTGAATTTTACTTTTGGCATCAAGTAAAAAGAAGTAAACTACTGTGCTCTGCCATTCCAGCCTGTCTCTGATTGTGCCCATCTTTGTGGCGTTTGAAAGTAGTGTCTTACTTCAATGAGGTAATTCTTCAGTAGGGTGAAGGAGTTTTGGTGGATGTTGGTCATGGAAAGGTGGGTCTAAAGTAGTTGAAGTCCCAGCACAGGCACGCTCTGTGGCTGTGAAGCCTGTATGTTCCTATATATGCACTGCTGCTTTCCACTTCTACTCACAGCAGAAGTAACTGGAGGTTGGAAGGAGAAGCCTGGCCCCGGTGCCAACCTTGGCCACCTACATTTGATGTGTCACGTGGTGAGCTGGGGCTTGAGGGGGGGCATGAGGATGCATGGCCTCAGCACCCTCATCCTGCTTGACCCCTGTGCATTGCTGCTTCCTTGGACAGGGCTCGGTTTTGGTCTCTGAGGATCTAGTCGTGTCCCCCCCTCCGTTTCTTTGTATGGGCTTTGTTGTCTTGTGTCTGCTCTGCTGCACTCACAGCACTGAGTATTCACAAGAGAAGAAGACAGAAAGTGACATTAAAAAGAGGCTGTGAAGGAAGCAGACAGGAAAGCAAACCCATACCTTTTTCTTGGTAGCAACCCAGGAAGGTGTTAAACTAGTTTAATCCTTGCTTTGTTTTATTCAGCCACTGCTTCCAAAAAGCTGCTGTTGATTTTGGAGTAAGAAATGAATCAGGCCATTTTAGCCAGTGTTTCTAAATGGAGTCTTGAGCAGGGATGTTTTTAGAGATGCTTAAAAAAAATAAAAGCTTTAAAAAGACAAAACCTCTCCTGTACAGTGGAATGGAAGCTTTTCTAAAGCCCTTTCCCCCCCTCCCCTCCTCCTTGAAAACACATTTGTAACCATTAGTTTGGTGTCATGTATCGTGATGGGGGTATTTTCACCCTTTGCATCCCATCGTGGCAGGGTGAGGGCTGTGGCTGTAAGGCCGGTGCCTCTCCAGCCCTGCTGATCATGAATCATGTCGGTCCAGAGGGGAATCTGAGCTGGTCCCCAGCTCAGCAAGGAGACCAGGCTTTGAAACTGCCTTTCTGATGGAAATCTTTGGGAAGAGGCATATAGTTTAGGGAAGCATCCCTTCGTTAATGGCACTATGGCATTAGACACTAATTAGAACTGGAGGTCTTCTGCCACATTTTACACATGAAACAATTTCTCTTGTCAGTGTGGAAATGCTGTGATGTAAGGAGTACTCCTAAATTTGTTGAAAAAAAGCAGAAGCCCAAACAAACCAAGCAGCTGCAGCAGAATAGATGCTTTCTATTAATGTGCCTGGTGTCTCAGCCTCAGTGTGAATTATGAAGCTGGAAACTCTGCTAATTGCTTTCTAAATGTGTGAGTTTCTGGGTATTGTGAGCTTCCTACTTAAGGATTGCCCTCAGGATGAAAAATTATTAAAATTACAAATAAACAGAAATATTTTCCCTGGGAAAAATGTTTCCTGTTGGAATCACTATACGTTGATAATGAAATATTCCATCTCATAGAACCATACAGATAAAAGCTGAAAAGCATTTAGTTAGATATTAAAAACCAAATAACAGAATCAGAAAGGCAAAGTGTTGTGGATATTGTCTTTTCTATAGTGGCAGTCCCATAGTTTACAGAGATTTTTTAAATTCTCATTTCCTTTCCATGAGCCTGACTCTGCTCACAGTTGTGTGCACAGGTGTCCCCGAAGCGATGCCACATGTGCTGGTAGCTATTTGTTTGAGTAAGGCTAGGTGGCAGTGACATCTGCATTTGTACCAGAACACCTTTTTGCTGGTCTTCTGCTTCCAGAACAAGTAAAGTAAAAATGAACTTCCCCATGAAAATGTAGCTGGGGTAATGGAGATGTGATTCAGTATGTTTCCAGAGCACTGGGATCCTACCTGTTTTGAAGCAGTAAGGTAATGTTTATAGCTTCCTTGCTAATTAGGTTTACATACTTAATTACCATTATTGTATAGCCTAACTGAATAGGGAAAGAATTTTCTGAGATTGAATTCTCTGCTTTGGCACCTACAAGATGCTAAACCTGTCTTGGTTAACAAAAACCCCCTTCTAGTTAAAGATTTTGCTGCTGAAGAATTTAGTGAGGACCAGTTTCAAGTGAAATACACTCTTCACCTTGAGTGGTTGAGATGGGCCCTCGCTGGGGTGTTTCTGTGCTTCCCCAAATTTCCCTGCACAGTTTTTTTCATGGTCCTCACTTGCACTCACCGATAACCCACCTCCACACTCATGTTAAGAGCAAATGAAGCCTCCACTGTTTCTTGTCCTTCAGAGGCATGTGGGTCAGCAAGGAAAAGCTGCAGAGCTGCTTGGAAAATTCCAAAATAGAGGTTATTTCTTAGCCCCAGCTCACAGGAGAATCTTGAAGAACACAGGGCCAGTGGTCTTGATGTTAGTAGATTATTAAGCATATTTTAGTGTGTTATCTGCTAAATCTACATTGGGAACCTGTGATTAGGAAGCTATACAGGGTTTTAAACATCGATGACACATTGATTTGTGTAATCTCTTTATTTTACAGTGTTTTCTGCCCCATTCCTTTACAACCTACACGTAGCACACCGGCACCGGGCACGCCGACTATTTGCAAGCGCTAGGTTAAAATTGCACAGAGAGTAAGCATTGTTCTTCTAGCCCAAAAGGCTTGTAACACCACTGCTGATTGGGTATTGCATAGATTACCCTCTTTTCAAACAGATAATTCAGTATAAGGCGTGTGTTTACAGACAATTCTGTGTATGAATTCAAATGACTCTCCCTGTGCCTTGCATTTGTCAATATGGCTGTCACCACTGCCGTGTAGTCAATTTATCTACACACTGCATTTCTCTCATATTTCTCTCAACTTGATCAGAGCAAATGACTCTCTAATCCACAGTGATATTTTACTTCTCACCTCTTCTGCTTCTGAGCAGTGCTGAGAACCGTTCCTCAAAGCCTTAAGCTGAGATTCCGTCTTCCTTGTTCTTTCAAGATCTTAATAGTCTAGATCCTTCAAGATCTTAATATATAATAGAAACAGAATATAATAAAAGAATATAATAGAAATACTCAGCCTCTGTAAAGTAGTATTTTTGGCTAAATGATTTTTTTTCCTTATTCCTTTTCAACGTGAGGAGAAGATCTTTCACTGATGGCAGCATCACTGCTTGCCCGCTATACAGTGTATGGTTGGTTTTTGTTGTGTTTGTCTTGTTGTGTCCACCCCACCAAAAAAAGGTGGAAAAAAAAAAAAAGGAGCGTTTTACCTGTTGGTATAAAGTCAGATTACACTTGGGATGGGAGAAATTTGCAGTGGGTGGTTCTTTTAGCTAGATATTTGGACCAGTCCTACAAATAAGCACTCAGAGTAACACGCATCTCTCAAGGATAGTTTGGGTCTCCCTGTAGAGCTGCACACAATGTCTGTGTGCATCATCAAACAACAACAAAAAAAAGCCCATTTTCTTTCAGATGCAAATCTACTGGTCATGTAGGACAACAAGGGTTTGAAAAAATATGTTTTTAAAGCAAGGAAAATGTCAACAAACCCCTTAACTAAAAAAAGCACCCACCCTTCCTCTTTACCCAGATTAATCGATATGAATTATTAGGATGAGGGGAGATGTAATAGGGCTTGTAATGAAACCAAACTTCATAATTCCTCATAGCACCCCTCTACTAGAGAATTTTAGGTAAATTGTTTCGGCTTTTTGTACAGTTATATGATTTCCATGTTGCTTGACTTGTTTTCACTTGAGATCAGATTACCCAGCAGGTTAAATATTGTTTCTTCAAAGTGTTAATTTAGCACATTTGCAAATTAGAATCTTAACATATTTGGAATTTTGCTGAGATTAAAAGCCAAAGTGTACTGTCTAAAGCAGCTGATTTTTAGGTGCAGTTCAGCAATTAAGTTAATTTCTAGCTTTCTGATGCTGAGAAGGACACTCAGTGCTGAATAATAGCTTATTTTCTCGGGCGCAGATTGGGGAGCTGACTGCAAACTTTGAAACGAACACGTGTGCTTGATTTGTCTATTTGTATTCAAGTTTACCTTTTTTAGTTGTCGGTAACACTACTCCACCTGCCCTATACAGCTTGTAGTGCTTCCAACCTATTTGAAAAATCATGTGAATAGGGATTTGCATCATTACAATTTCCTTTCCATTTAGGAAGCATCTGCTATATCTTTAAAAGTAACAGGTTTGAAGAGGCCACAGGCTGTGAAACAGACTAAACCATTATAAAAATGAAACAAAAACTTAAAAAAAAAAAAGAAAAAAAAAAAAAAAAGAAAAAAAGAAGCAAGCAGCAGCTATCTGGACCTAATTCAACAGCAGTTCCAGCATTTTTTTCTCCCCCTCCTTTTTTTTCTTTTCTCTCCTTTTTTTTTTTACCTTGAAAAGGTTAAAAGCATTTGGGTCCTTGTGGAAAATGTAATTGCATTTCAGCCTTGTTTATGTGTGAGTCTAAAGAATACTGATAATCTGCCACGTGAAAAAGTTCTGTTCTCCTGCTAACAGGCAATCCTTCTTGTTCCTAACAGGTCTTTCTATTAAGTAAACAGTTAAAGCCTAATTGGAGCTTTTATCTGTACCCTGTCACACTAACTGATCAACCATTGCTAGCAGTCATATAAATGTCATTTTAAGTACTTCAATTGTACAGATCCAAGTACCACAAGGAATGGGGAGAAACCTCAGCTTCACTTTTTCTTAACAACGACTGAAAAAGCAAAGTTCTATGAGGATGTGTTGGAGCAGGTTAAGTTAACGGTATTATCCCGCTAACCTTCACGCGCATCGCTTCCACGGGCAGCTGGGCATTTTGTCAGGGGAATTGACTTATCCCAGGACATTCTTTTCTTTAATTAGGTTTTCCATTCATTTGATGGTGGGCAGCGACATCGCTGCCTGCTGCTTAGTTTGCTGTTTATCTCGCAGGAAAGCTCTAACACAAAATCTTCCTGCCAGGCTTGGTCTGTTAATCTGCCTGGATCAACACAGAGAGTTTCTACTCATCAGAAACTTCTGGCTTCCTTGATTCTCCTGGAATCATCTAGAATCAACTTCTGGAATCAACTTCTCCTGGAATCAACTTCTGGAATCAACTTCTCCTGGAATCAACTTCTCCCATCCTCTGCGTTTCTCTGCCCAAACACCAGCTCTGCAAGGAAAGAAAACAACCCCCCCTTTTAGAATTGTTTTAGACAAGTAGGATATTTTTGTTTGTTTATGTGTTTGTTTGTTTCACTTCCTCACCATTGCCCACAAGTTTGGCTCAGGCTTCTCCTGAGTCCCATTGCACACATCCCAGATGGAAAGGAAAAATATAACTTCGCTTTCCAAAAGCGCTCAGCATTGGTTTGTTCTCACTTTCAGTGGGAGCAGGGTTTAGCCAGGGCACAGCGAATCCCATCCCAATCTACTGTTAGAAAACAAGGTCCAGAGAACTTGTGTTGCTTTTGAAAAAAAATGCAAGCTGCTTTTCCAGGCACGGTTCCTCTGATTATTTTTAGTTCTCTCTCAATGTCCCCTGATCCAGAAACAGAAGATTCCTTTTCCTGATAGTATTGCAGTTCTGTACTAGTTGGCAAGCATCACAGAGCTGCTATCAGTAGGGTTATTATTAAGCTCATTAGAAAACTGTGAAAGTGTTTCATGTGTTTCAAATGTGATTTTGAGCCCTCCAGTTTTGAATGTTGGACTTGGGGAGAAGAATCTGACTTTGAAACAATGATAGCAACTCTCTCTTTGAACGTCAAGCCTTTCAAAATTGTCTCCTATCTGTCACTGTCCCCCATCTGGCATTGTCCAATTAATGGAGCTCTAGAAAAGAGATTGGTGAGCACATTCCTTGTCTCAAGACAGAACTTAGTGTGTCCAAGCCATCTGTAAGAAAGAAGGATGAATACTATCTTTCTAAGGTCCACTTAGCCTGGTATCCCCATCGTCAGCAGCAGTGCATAGTGTGCAGTGTACACAAGTGCAAGGACACAGCCATCCCCAGCCCCCAGTATTCTTCCACTCCCTCACAGTTCAGAGATTATGTGATATGGAGATGGTGTCCTCAAGTTTGAAAGCTAATTCGTCCCTCTTGCCTCACCCTGGCCTCAAAAGTCTGGACTGCTCATGGTGTAAGGTATGGACTCCTGCCTGGCCTGCAAGAAGTGAAGCGTGCAGAGCCCTTGAGCAGGCAGGACTCAGTACCCTGACATTTATTGACTTCAAGGTGCAGAATGCAACTGCCAGCCAGAACACCTTGCAAGTTGAAAGGGACAGTGTTTTCACTTGTGTTACCAAGCAAACAACATCAATTTCTGCCCTTAGCACAAAAACCCTCTGAAAAAGGTACTCATAGAGCAGGTAGTCTATGTGGGTGTCTCACCTGCCATTCTGGGGATGGCATAAACCAGGCCAGCTCTGGATTGTGTTGGTCTTGAAGGCAAACCTGTGCTGAACCAAGCAAACAAGACCCGGTGGCCATCCCTGTAGGTCACTGCATGGCTCATCCTGTTTGCTGTGCTGCAAGCTGAGAGAACAAGTTGAGTTTGCTGGTCCCTGATTTTTCTAGGTTTATTCCACCTCTGCCTCATGCATTTATTGTAAATCCTTTTGTGACTTTCATATTGACCTTCTCATTCTGCCTCTGAAGTGGTATCATACCATCTCCTGTAGCTGGGATTCAGATGAAGTGTTTTCAGTTCAGATCCTGCTGACAGGTGGACATCCATGCCAGGGCTCCCAGGCTTTATCCTGAAGAAAAGGTCTCTGGAGGGTCAAAAGCAAGGAATGCACCTCCTACCTTCAGCTGAGGTGAGAACAAGCTGTCTGGAGAAAGGCTGACCTTAGGCTAGTTGAGTTAGCAGATAACCTTATGGTCCAGGTTTGGTGAGTTCTGGGCCAGCAAAGCAGGCAGGACTGTGGGAGCATTCAGTGCAGAGATCTTACACTCACAGATTGGCAAGGGGCTTGTACCCAATGATCTCTTGAGGTCCCTTCTGTGATTCTGTGATCTGGTTCCTATTTACGAAACGCTGGGCTGATGGAACGTGACTCTGATGGGGTCACAGCTGCGGTGTTCATCTGGCCTTGTTTGTTGATTTGGTTGGGTTTCAATGGTGGTAATGCTGACTCTGTTTCCTTCAGGCACACTTACAAATTTGGACTCCGCTGCTGTGGCCAAAGCTCAATTCAGCACCAGCATTGCCCCCTGCGGTGGGCATCCTCCTGTGCACCAGCTTCCCAACAAAGAGGAGGTCAGCGAGACTTGGTGGAGAGACCATGGAGCCTTTGATGAACCCAGGGGAAGAGCTGGAGTGGTTCATCCCTCACATCAGCAAAGGAACCAGGATCCTTGGCTGCACTGGGACCAGCTGTGCTTTGCACCATCAAACTGAACAGTGAGAGTGCTGTCTATAGTGTGGGAATACAGAGGTGTGCGTAGGCACACACACGTGAAAATCCTCCTTACTCATCCTTTCTTTCCCAAGGCGGCTTTGATAAGGAGACTTCTTGTTATCCTCCAGAGTTTTGTTAAGGTCTGGGAGGTATTCCCTTTCAGGGATGCTGCTTTACGCTCCCCAATGGTACCCTGCTCCATTGTTTGCAGCGGCATGATGAAACTTCTGTGCCTGTTGGTTGAGCTCCTGCCCTCTGGCCTCCCAGCAGATTGTCCTTCCTGCAATTAGTATTCATGGTTAGCTAAGCAGAACTTCTACAACACATCTTCCCTGCTTTGAAGGTTATGTTACAGGGATTCAAAGTGGCCAGAGGAAAGATTCCTATATGAAGATGGTGTCTGGGAATATCCATTGTTGTCTTGTGCATCTAATACTTGCATTTTGGGTAGGATTTCCTTGTTATTTATTCAGTGCTTTCTAATTTGACACATAATAACACAGGAGAGTCAGTAAGACCACAGTGGTTTTAAAATTTCCCATTGAATTTTGTCCCAGTTTTCCAATTTCTTTCCTGGATTTGGGAGACGAGGGGGGTATTTTTATTTCATCAGGAAATTTGCATGCATTGTTCTTGAAGGGTTTTTTTGCAAATATAGCAACCATTTCTTCTAATACTGTATGTGCAGAGACCTCCATATATTTAAACTTCACCAGAAAAATCAAAAGTGACATAAATTTCTAAGAGTAGAACTCCTACTGCTTTGAAAAAAAACCAACCCAACCCCCAAATTTGAGATCACTTTTCATCTTTTATAAGCAAGGGTAACTGAGGCAGAAGTAGCTTAAGGGACATTTCTAGCAGCAGGGCTAGAAATACCCTGATGACTCTCATGCTGATGGTCAGTGTCATAGCCCTTCTGTGCTGGGCACTAGTGGGTTTGGTGGTGTGTTCAGGAGAACCATGGTGCTGGAAGGAAGGCATCTCCTACCTGGCCTGTGGTTCTGAGATCTTCCTTTCTGTATGTTTTTTGCTTATCCTGTGCCACTGAGAAAGGAAAAAAGGTTTTAAGTGTAACTTAGATGAGAATGATTCTGTTAACGTGTGTACATCTGAGTAGAGACAATAAAGCTACTAAAACTTGCTAATGTGACTAGTGCATTGGTAGTAAAAGACCTTGTCCCATGTTCTAGGTCACATTCAAATGATCGTTATTGTTGTGTTTTTTGTGTTTAAAATGCAAGGTCATCTGTGAACAGGATTTCCTGCAAGAAACATTGGGGGAACAGGCTGCCCAGGGGGCAATCTCCTTCTCTGGAGAGATTCAAGACCCATCTGGATGCTGACCTGTGCGATCTGTCCTAGGAACCCTGCTTTGGCAGGGGGGTTGGACTTAATGGTCTCTGGAGGTCCCTCCCAACTCCTACAATTCTGTGAATCTGTGAAATGAGATGAGCAAAAAATACTCTGAATGATGGCAACAGGGCCAACATCTTGCATGAATGCCTACCGTGCTTAAAAACATCTCCAGGTCAAAGCTCCTGCTTATTTCAAGTGGTGTAGGAGTGCAGAGCCCATCAGAGCCTGGGGACTTGAGGACTTGAGCAAAGATTTGCTTAGATGCAAATGAAGGTACTGGCCGAGCTCAGGAGCTGCAGGAACCTTGCTTGGCTGGGCCCAGCCTGAGGAACAGTGAATGCTGAACTTGAATTTTACACCCAATACAGAAAGGCATTGATTTTCTTTTTTTCCATTTCACATCTATTTGCTTTCCCTTATTAGTCCAAGTTTTATTGGGAGGAATTTATTCACCTATCAGACTCTTTAGACTGCAAGGTTTATGCTGAACTTAGCCTGACACCCAGCTCCTGCATGTAGCTGAGCACACGCTCTCTGCTTTGGCCCCTCAGCTCAGCAGCTCCTTGGGGAAGTTTTTCTGTACACAAGCTGGAATTGTTTTTCAGGACACAAGTAGCTCATGAATTGCCCAGTGGGCATTGTTTGATGGTACAGATACAAATACCTCATTCCTGGATGGGGTGGCTGAAGCTGAGGGCAGCAGGAGAAGCACGGGTGTCTGCAGACCTCAGTTCTCACTGCAGCAGCATCTGATACTCCGGGAGACTCCATCAAATGAGATTTTGCAGTGACATCATGAGCCAAACAACTTCTCTTTCCTGACTGGTTTGTGGTGCGTTGTTCACTGGCTACTTTTACCCCCTATTCTAGAAATAACTGCTCTTCAAGAGCATCACTTTTATTATAGCACCTGATGCTGGACTTCTTCAAGCCACACTTGAAATCAACTTACAGGTTCGTCCTAAAAAATGCCAGGTGATTTGGATGGTTTTTGGGCTGCAGAGCAATAACCATTGGTGGGATCACTGTGGTCACTGGGTTTGGGAAAGGGTCTCTAAACTGTGAAGCAGTTTTTGGTTGCCATGCTTGAAATGATCCATGAAATAAATTGTTTTAATGGGTGAAATTATTGGGATATATAATTTTGGCTGTGGTTTGCCAGTGTGTAAATGGCCCTGGAGAAAAGTTTGTTCTTTGAACAGGTAAACTTTAAGAAAAGGGGATTGTTCTATCAGCCTGTGAAAGGATAGTTTACCTGGCAGGTTTTAAATGGGTAGCTATGAGTTCACCGTGACCAAAATATCAGTGGAAGTGGATCACAGGTGATCACTTTTTCTAATATAAATCATTTAACATCAGTAATTTCCCTCTGTTGCTAATGCCATTAGTTATTTCAGAGGTAAAAAAAAAAAAAAAGGAGGGATGTTTTACTTACTTTTTTTTTTGAATTTTACTAGGTACCCATAGCTTAACTTAATGATTTGTATAAGTGATAGTAATTGCTGAAACTACAGTTGAGTATTATTAGCTATAAAATGAACATGGTTATATGTCCAACACAACTAGCAAGGAACAGAAATGCAGTTGTATCCAAGAGAAAATAATTACAGCAATAATCAGTGTAATTCATGATAATGGCTGAATTGAATTTCACACCATAGCTCCAAGCACTTACATTTAATGAATGTAGTTTGTGCTTGTTTACTAAAAAGGTTTTTAGCAGAAAATCGATAATGTAACTTCAGTGTTTCTAATTGCAAATGCAATTTTTTTTTTAAAAGTAGTGGTTCAATAAGGATTTTGTAGGGAAAATTAAGGTATATAAGTGCAGCAAATGCTGTTACTTTAATTAGGCTACCTGTACATTAGTGGTATAGTTCTTTAATATTTATTTATTCCTACGTATTGATTAAAATTAGGATTGTATTCTGTTTTTAAGACTAGCTCATGTAATGAACATTGAAACTTTTTGTAAGTGCTGGCTGTGACTAAGCATATCACTTTATAATAGGACTGTCCTCAAAGAGGTGTTTTTACCTTAAAAGCATTATCACAAGAGCAAGGGGATACAGGCTAGTCTACAAAGGTGCTTGCTACTTGATGAACACAAGAGGGTTGCAGGTCCTTTACCTGGAATAGCAAAATAAATAAAGTGATTGGCACTTGGTGGTCTAATTGCTTAATTGGTCCAAGTATATTCTTGGCCTAATTTCCTGTGGGGGAAACTGTTAACTTTTTAAAATGATGACGAAGCTGAGGAATGTAGCACCGAAAGAAGTTCTCAGCTCTTTAGCCTTGTGATCTCCTCTGGGTTCTCCCAGAGCTGCGGAGTGAGCAGGTGGGCTGCAGTACCTAGAGGTTATTAAGATATACAACTCTAACAAGAGTAACTAAATAATCCTGGGGGCTGATTTCTAGGAATAAACGCCACAATCTGACTTCTGCTGAGGTCAACAGCAAATCTCCAAATGCCTTAACCACGAAAGCTGATGGATGTCTGAGGCTGGGGAGTGTAAAAGAGGTAAGAGTGAAGGTAGAGCATTTTGGAAAGAGACATGGAGCCCTCAGAGGTGGGTTTTTTGCAGCTTGGCTTTCTTGCAAACACAAGTTGGGACCTTTTTTTTGATCTCTGAGATGAGCTACACTGATGGAGACAGGGGGAAAACCTGTGACCCCCCCTTCTGAACTTTCTCATACAGTTAACCAAACCACCTTTATTGTCTGCAGGGACAGTCTTTCACCTGTTAAAAGTCACAGGTAGTGGAGGTGTTTTGTCTTGAGATGCTTCGAGGTAAAACACGTCGGGGAGAAGAAAGTCATTAGGTCTTGGGTCTTACAAAACCAAGGTGGCATTCTAGCCAGAGGAATGTCACTGCCTGACCAATGGCAATAATAAGGTAACCAGACTTAAAAACGTGGCAGCAAATTAAGCTGGGAAAATATGAAGAGCTACGGAAGGGTTTAAAAAATAAACCCGGATCATTCAAGATTTGTGCTCTGATTATTTTCCGTGGCTACCTGCCCTCACCACTAGAACCAGCGTTGCATTTTCTGCTGGGTTCAGTAAGGCATTTTACTCTACAAAAACAACCAGCTCCTTTCCAACCAATGATTACTTGTAATTATGCTTTCCCCTGCTATTATTCTAATAGACTGTCATGCTGCACAGAGGAGGCGTTTGGAGGCTGCTTTTATGGATGGACTGTTGGAACACTTAATATAGCTCTATTTTTGAATTATCAGGTTCTATCCTTTTGAAGTCTGTGTTAGTGGAACTCCTATTTATGAAATGTGCTGTGCTTAAAGGTTTGCTATTGATGAAGAGGTCCAACAGAGGCCTTTATCGTAAGTACTGTAGCATTCTCCCCGAGAAATAAATAGCCTTGCTAAAAGGTATGTTGTGTACCAAGGTTGCAAATTATCAGCCAAGCACCTTATAACTGTATACTTCAAAAATACCTTTCTGCTTTCTGTTTGTTCTCTTTTTCCACAACATGAGCGGTGTTTTCAAAAACACATAAGGAACTTCCCCCTCCCCCACCCCCCACCCCTCCCCTCTCCTCCTCATTTGTTAGCTCTTTAATTGGATGGCGTGTTCTCAATGCAGCTCTTTAATATACATATACATCTGAGGAGAAGGAGAGGTTTGCAGGCGTGCCATTGCCTCCATCAAGTACTGTGAGTTTCGAGGGAGTTTTCAGCCTCCTGCTCAGCGAGTGGTTCGAATTGCTGATTTATTGAAGGATTCCATCACTCTGGCAGCCACGCCAATGCCTCTGAAGCTGTGGGCTGGGGATTACTGCCCAATTATTTAGGAAACAGTGATGAGAATAATGTCTTACGCACAGAAAAGAAGGGGAAAAAAAAAAATCAGATGTTTTCACAGGAGGGGTATTTGTAGCTTTGTTTCCCTTTTGTTTTGAAATTACTGGGAGCTCTGTGGTGCAAGGTGCTGCCTGCTCTCCCTCCTTTCAAAATCACCTCCCAGACCCTTCGTTCTATCATTTGCCACTGCTCCACACTTTAAGCTCTTCAGACCTAAAGCCAAAGTGTGTTGATGATATGACATACGTTGATTTCTCCATCTGCTGCTGAGCTGTACCCTGGTTTAGGGCCAGAATAAATCAGAAGAAAGCTATGCCAATAGAATTTATTTCAAAAATTAAAAACAAATATTATTTTTTCACTATTTGCTGTAATTATTTACATTATTGCTGACCTCTGTGGAAGCGACTACATCTGCCCGTAGCATTCCTCTCCTCAAGACCTTATCCTTAGCTTGCCTTTGCTGGTCTGAGGTATTGTGCTGGGTCTGGGGACCAGCACTCCCTGTGTGCTTCAGGACCTGGGGCTGATAAGACCCCCGGTGTGTCAGGATCGACCCTGCAGAGTGGGGAGGGACATAAAGGAAAGGAGTGGGTGTATGAAAATGCAAATATAGGGGGTGCTGCCTCACGGAGGGAGTTTACACTTAACGCCACAAATAAGGCAAGCCTTGCTCTGAAGTGTTTATCAGGAGTTTTTCATTGGGAACCGCCATGTATCAGAACCTTGATTTCATACTCCCTAATTCATCTTTACTTATGTATTTTACTATTACCGATAGCTTTCCCCTTAAGCCTGTCTATTTGCTAGTAGATTTGACAGATGACAGCTACTCTTTGGGATGTTAGATGGCGTTTGTACGGCTATGATGCCAGGAGCGTTCTGAGCGCTGGTGTTGCATATTTATTGATCTCCATATTCCCAATAATCTGATGCACGTCACATTTGACAACATTATGTGGAGAGGTCAGCTGTATGGGGCTAATGAAACTGTTTCAAAGATGGATGTTGTTTTCCACAACATTAACCTTGCAAATAGCTGTCAGTAGCGCATTTCACTATGGGGCTTGGCGTTTGAGAACCTCCCTTTTTTTATTGTTGATGTTAACATTAAACAAAACCTGAAGCCATTAAATCTCAGTATTTATATACGATAGCAAACAGGGACGGCATGGCATCGCTCCAAATGAAAATCTTATTAACAGCACACGGCGCTTGTGGCAAAGTCCCCAACAATCCGAAAATTGGTTTGGCTGTCTGAAATGTTTGACAGATTAGCTAAGGATGATGTAAAAGGACTGAACAGGGAACAGCTGAATTCCAAGGATTAAAGTGGCAAATAGAAAACTCTGATGTAATCAAAAAGCGCATTGCACTTTCATATTTTACTGCGGTATTACAGTTCTCACCGGGAGCTTATTACATCCAGGGCAATATAAAATTTAGATTACCCTTTTATTTTAAAATTATTTCCCTGGCATATGTAATGTTACAGGGAAGCACTTGATTCCTAAAGAGGTCTCCTGTAAGTTCTTCTATTTTATTTTTTTTCCTTTAAAAATACTGTTATGGTGATTTAAATATTTAATTGTGGGGTTTCTGCTGTCGTGCTGAGGCACTTCAAAGCACGAGTCCTAAGGGTGATAAAAATAATCCTTGGAGGCCCCTTTGCCACGTTACAGTGGTTGGGAACAGTTGTAGTAACTCTTTTTTGATGTCATACTGTATCTTTTGTAATGTAAATTTTGCACAGACTTGCAGGGCACAATTCCAACTATGATTTTTGATAGGCAAGCCATTTAGAAAATGCTTGTGTTGGCCATCTGAGCTGTGAAGTGCCACATATTTTTACAGGGTCTTCTGGGACTTCAGTGTTTTGTAAGTCAGAAGGAAATAAAAACCCCAAACCCTCGTCCAGGCCTGGAAATCCATGATTGCATTTTAATATTTTAAAGTGCAGCCAGTAAATGTTAAAACAAAGCCTGCTCAGAAAGGGTGAGATCCTGACCCACGCCAGGGGTTGTTAGGCAGGGAGGTCAGATGCCTGTGATAAAGGGCAGCTGAATGTGGCCTTGCAAGGTCTTGTGATGTGAACGGGAGCTGTTGCAGCATCTCTGTGGAGCAATAGGTACTGAGGCTGCTTGGCAGCACACCTTACTCTCCAACAGTCACTGCGATCCTAAAACATTTGGCAGAAGGATTTCTCTCTGTAAGCTTGTCTTAACAGAACCACGAGCATGTTCTGGGCTCTGCTGGTAGGTCAGGCTTGCTCCTGGGAGAGGTGGTGGTGGGTGTTTGGACCATGAGCTAGTGAAGGCACCAGAAGGACATCTCCTAGTTGAATTCTATGAACTTCAGATCATGCCCTCAAATGAACACCCCAAATTAAAGGATAACAAAGGTCAGCCGAGATGGAAAAGACCTAAGACCACACTTCCAGAAATGCTCTCTAGGATGAGGCTATAATAGGTTTGTGATTCATTTAACTTGTTGAAAAGTTCAAGTTTTCCTTTAACCTAGTCACCTGGTCTGTCTGAGTGCTTGGAGGAGGCAGAGAAAGCTTTGGGGACAACACAGGGGTCTGGATGGGAACACCTGCTGTCTGGAGGCACCTGGTGACTGTAGATATAGAAGGGCTAAGTCAGGAGCTTAATTTTTAGACCAAAAAGCCAATGAGGTGGTCACCACCCCAGTAAACTGCAAGACTATTTGTTTCTATCAAAACTTCCAGAGAACACGTTCTTCAGTCTCATTTTGAGACTTAAGACACTGTCCAAAAGGAAGAAGCAAGTGCTTTTTATTTCAGGTTTATTTTATAGCACATGTTCTAACCTGCAATTGGCTTCTTAAAAGTTTCTTAAGAACAAAAATCACAAGCCGTAAAAAGAAGGTCTCTTCCCTCCATTTCTGGCAGTTTCTTTGGTGTGTGCATTATTTATTTAGTGACTTAGTATGGGGTCATGGAGAGTTTCTCCAGAAGTAGAATCTAATGCCAAGTGAACGTCGTAAGGGGAGTGAGAACAGATGATTTATATTTATAACATCACTTAGTAATGCTCAGCACTGTTAATTGAAAAACCATCCCCCCTGTAGTAATTCTCAGGTTGCACAGCATCATTATCATCTGAGGCTGTGCAAAAATGTAGTACGCTTCTACAACGTGGTTTCTGATCAAGTTCAGCTCACAAGCTATAAAATATTAGGTGCTCACCAAAAATGCATCAATGGGGGGGAAAAAATTACTCTGAAAGCTAATGAACTATGGTTTCTTTTTATTTGTCTTTTGGGTTTAAAGCCTCCAGACCCCATTTTCAAACTCTTTTCTGAATCCAGGAGAGCTAGTTTATTTTCTAAAGAAAATAGAGAGAGGTCACCAGAGCTTTGCACAAATACAAAGGCTCTAGGAGCTCAGGCTTTAGGATTTCAGGCAATTATGAGACAAACAGCTTGAGCACTGTCAGCAGTGCTTTAGGTTTTGTTTTTTAAATATATATATATTATATATATATATATATATATATAAAATCTCTTTAAAGATGTTAACATAATGGATGGATTGCCTTGCTGTAGAATTATACACTTCTGCACTTAGACCTGAGATGTTACCACAAGGATGGAGCTGTTGGCCATCTAATGCTCCCTATCTATCTTGGGACTGGGAGCAAAGACAACATTTTTTCTCTTGGCTTCACCAATATTACTTGGGATATTTTGTCCCACTCTTATTTCCTGGGAAGCAGAAATTCCACAGCTAGAGGCTGGAGCTTGGACGTCCCCCTCTGCAAGCACAGTTTGGGCAGGGTGACTGCATTGCCAATAGCATATAAAGGTAGGGCATGGCTGGAATGACTGCTTGGATGCCTGGTGGGAAGGATCAGGTATCCCTTCTCAGATAGGTCATTTGGCCTCAGCTGCCATCTGGAGCAAGGCTAAGAGTTGTACCTCTGTGTCTGTAATAAGGTGCTGTGATGCTCTGCCACCACATCCTTAAAGACTGAGAAATACCTGGCCTTACTATCACTAATGCCTTCAAAATAATGCTTAAGTGGGACTTCAGGAGTGGAATATGTCTAGTTCTAGACCTCTGGACAGAATCAAATGTAATCCTTAGGGAACCTCATCCGTGCCTCAGAACTGCAAAGTGCTATGCACTCTACCCTGATTGTTCAGTAACTTGCAGAAATGAGCCCATTAAAGAACTTTGGAGCCCTGTGTTTGATTGCGTGGAGTTAGAGAGAGAGGAGAGATGTGAATAGCAGTCACAGGACCTAGGCCACAGAGCTAAATTAGTGGGGATTTCTAAACAGAAGCTCCTACCTGCTGGGAGAAGTGGAAGCACTGCCTGGGTGAGGATTGCAGGATTTGTAACAGTCCTCAAGACCCAGAAAAACTAATTGCTTAGGAAGACAGGATTCATTAGTTGCTTGTTTAAGAAAAAAACCCCAAATAATCCATGAACTGCTATTTATAGTCAGGTGTGAGAACACAAATGTATGAACTTTGCAGTTTCCCCTTGGCATCATCTCAGGGATGCCCATGTGATATCCACTTATGGATGCTCAGGTCCTCTGGGTGTGTGTGCTCCCAGGCTCTGGCTCAAAGATCAGGGTTTGGCAGTCGGGTGAGAGCAGAGGTTGATCCCAGCTCTGATGAAAGATGTTTTTGCTTTATATGTATGTCAAGGACGGCTTTCATCTGAGAAAGAGGATTCAAGGAGGCCATATGTGCATGTGCTTGTATGACATCAACATGTATTCCCACTGAATTTTAAACTAAAAATGCTTGTTTTCTGAAACTTTCACTATGTGAGTTAAAATATTATTTCACAAGCTTTGAGTAGATTCTGCATTTTTAGCCTGGTTCTTTGAAGAATTGAAGCTTGTTCTCTGAGGGTAGTGTGGGACAGGGAGCTGAGGAGAGTCAGATATGCTGGGGAGCACGTTGGGGAGGCCTGCACTGATGAAAGTTTGTGGATGTAAGGGCAGAAGTCATGAATTTGCATGGCCTCAGATTTTATTCTACTGTTAAGGACAAGTGCATTACTACTTTCATAGTACTTTATAGATAATAAATAATAGTTGAATTTAACTTGCTATGCTGCAATATGACATTGTGTTGCAACTATAACATTGATGTAATGTTCCTTTCATTCCATGCAGCTCAAAGGCTAACAAGGACTGCTCAAAACATTCTTCTTTTGCATATCAAAGTACCTCCAGTTTGTTTTACACTGAAACCCCTTCTCCTTCCCTTCAGAATTATATGCTTTGGGAAGAAAAAGCCTAATGGGGAATGAAGGTGCTGGTGTTTGGCTAGTTGATTCAGAGGAAAGTAAAAAATCCCCATGGATGGGAAATAATCTGCCTGCCGTGCAGATCCTCCCATAGTCCTTAAAGCTTACAGCTCAACTGAAAGCCTGGGTATTGCTTCAGAAATCTTTACTCCTGATGGATGAAGGCAGCAAATTTTAAGTGGTCTTTTAGAAAACATGGGAAGAAACTTGCTCTTCACACCTCTGAGTGCAAGGTTGTGGGCCAACTCCATGCTCCACAGAGAGAGAAGGTAAAAGCCCAACGTGGCCTTCAGCAAGGTCTTCCTCAGAAACCACGATGTGGGGCACAGAGGGAGTGTGGCAGAAGCACTGGTAGAAGCAGGCTGATGATGAGGATGCTGCTGATGCTGGCACAGGTTTAAGGGATCAAAGCCAAGGCTCTGATGTGACGGAGGGCAAGAGAAAAAATCCCTGTTGCGGCCATCGGGATGTCTGCACTGGCTGAGTTATGTTTGGAGGCTGGAATAAAGGGCAGTTCACCAGCCAGGCATAAAGGCAGAGGAGGAGGAAGGGAAGAGGGAGGCATGAGACTGTGGGAGATCCTTGCACATGTCCTCTTTCCAGGAAGCTCAGTTATAGAAACCGAGCCCCTGTAGCAGGGACAATATAATGCAATGAGTTGCAGCCCTGGCTCTCTGTTGGTGCTTCCTTGTTCTGCTACCACTAATGGTTGGGTCTACACATGCAATGGGTGCCATCAGGCACCTGGAGCCCCTCTCTGATGAGCACATTGAAGCTGAGCAAGAGATGCAGGCAGATGCTTGTCCTGCCACAGCCCTTGTTGGCTGGGATGGGACCTGGCTGTGCAGAGCTGAGCAGGATGGAGCCATGGCTGGTGCTGGCTCTGGTGCCTTGGGGACAAGCTCATGCTGCAGCCCAGCAGAGGCAGACCAGGGCATCACAACCACCTGCCTCCCTCCATGGAAATGCAAAACATTTGTGCTTTATTTGGTTTGGTTTTTCAATACCGCAGCCTGTTTAGAGTTAGCAATTGCATCAAACTGGCTCTTAAATGCAGGTTAAAGGCCCTGATGAAATACAGAACACCTCAAAAAGACAACCTAAATTTTTGCCATTTTAAACTTTGCATGGCTGGCATGCTAGAACAGCCACCCAGGTTAATGAGCTGTGAGTTTAAATAGCAATTGAAGAAGTCGGTTATAAATATAGAGCAGTTTGCTTTTTGCCTTCCTGTTGCTTTCCCGGGCTTCTGAAGGCCTTCCACTGATGGAGAGCTTTTAATTTCACATTTTGGCCCCCACCACAGGTGATAAACAAAGGTTTCCCATTGCTATGACTCGGGTCAGCGCTGTAGCCTTAGCGTCAATCCCGCTGCCAGTAATTACACACAGAAGGTTACCGGGATCCGCAGCTAATTTGCAGCCTCTGTTTAGCAGAATTTAATAGCAGGTATTACTGGTGCAGCAGTAATTAAGGACCTTTGTCAATAAGACGGAATAGATGGCCACACTTTGTTGTAATCAGTGGACTCTTGAGAACCCAGAGGAGTGAAAAGCAGTGAGAGGAGCAATCCATTTTGCGAATAACATGGCTGTCCTTTCACCCCCCCACCCCCTCCCAACTCCCTCCCCCCTCCTGAAACCAGCAATGGAATAATAATTCCCCAGGCAATGAAAGTACAGGAATAAAAGTACTTACCCTCCAGCCTGTGATTTTTTTTTTTATTTTTTTTTTTTTTTTACTTTTTATTTACTCTACTGTGCTTTTTATTTGCTTGGGGCTGCATTTGATGAAGTATTGTTTAAACAGCGCCGAGCAAAATGGATATAGGGAGATGGAAAATAGAAAGAGGAGGAATTTTAACCAGGTGGATATATGCATTTGCCTTTAAGGTGGACGGCGTTCGGTTTATCAATTATTTCCTTTGGTTTTTTTTAAAAAAAGAGAAAGAAATGACAAAAACAAGTGGCTTGGTGAAGAGGTGGAGAGAGTCATTTAGAGCTGTCTCTGCACAGAGCCGTTCAGCTGTAAATGGGTCGCAAACAACAAGCGAGAAGTGAACTTGGTGTAGCATTGTAACCCCCTCTTCTCTTCTCGTCTCCCCCCCCTCCTTCCCTCCCCTCCCCATCACTAATGTACCAATGAATGGCCTGGCACAAGGCTGAGAGCCCCCCCCCTCCCCTCCCCACGCACACACACACACGCACACACGCACACAGGCTGGCTGAGGGCTTGGGGAGGGGGGGGGGAGTGCTGGGAGGCTGGTATGACACAATTCAAAGAGTGCTTTAAGGTGTACACTCCTTTCAGTAATTGGTGAAGAAGCTGCATTTCACTCACTGATTTCCTGCCTTTTTACAGGTTTTAACAAGCATGATGCTTTTAATAGCGGTTTGAGTACTGGCTCTTTATGAAGGCTCTCTTTTTTTAAAGCAGCTTTAACTATACCCTTTCTGTCAGTAATGTCTGAAAAACTTCTACCTTTAATCATTCCTGGATCAGGCAGCAAACAAGCAGCTCCTTTTCCTTTTTCAATTACATGCTGGATATTCAGCACACATAAAAAAAGAGAAGGGGGGAAAAAAAAAAAGCAGCAGCATCTTGAGCCTATCATGTATTAAATGCAGCTCTTTGCTGCTGCATTAAAATAACACCAAGGATCTGGCTTCAGCCAACAAAAGCCAGAAATATAAAGTTAAAGCTGCAGTCCTCTTTTTTATCTGCTCCATTGTGATAAGGCATTGTAGCACTCTTAAAACAGTGGGACTTTTTCTGCACCTTATGGGCGATGATACTTAGCTAAAAGATCCTGACCTTTCTGATTCTGAGACCCACAGTGAATTTTTTTATGGCATCTTATGGATGGGCTCCTGCTTGGGGCTGTTCTGTGAGGCACTGCTGGTTTTTTGGATTAGTTTTTTGGGTCTTTTTTGCACTGTTAGGTCAAGAAGGGGGAGAGGTAACAGCAAACTGGTGCTCTGGCTAAGTTTGTTTTGAAGGTCCACTTCTTGATGAAGGTCTGTATCTTGATGAAGGTCTGTATTATGATGAAGGTCCACATCTTGATGAGGTTACTTATATAGGAAAATGCGGTGAGTGGTCCTTAGTGGACACTTGCCACAATAAAAGGTTGGACACTTGCCACTTCAAAGGTGACCTGAGTTTAAAATATAAATCATAGATTTAGACCTTATGGCATTTTCTCCTCCAAGGTGAGCACACAGAGTAGATCACAGAATCACAGAATCACAGAGCTGTAGGGGTTGGAAGGGACCTCCAGAGATCATGGGGTCCAACCCCCCTGCCAAAGCAGCTCCCCAGCTCATACTGCACAGGGTGGTGTCCAGATGGGCCTGGAATCTCTCCAGAGAAGGAGACTCCACACCCCCTGGGCAGCCTGTCCTAGGGCTCCCTCACCCTCACTGGGGAAAAGTTCCTCCCCATGTTGGTGCGGAACTTCCTGTGCTCCAATTTGCAGCCATTGCCCCTTGCCCTGTCTCCACAGACACTGAAAAGGGGCTGGCCAGCTCCCCTGCATCCCATACTTAAGATATTGATAACCATTGATTAGGTCCCCCCTCAGTCTTCTTTTCTCCAGGCTGGACATCCCCAGCTCTCTCAGCCTTTCCTCATAGGATAGATGTTCCAGGCCCTTTATCATCTTCGTAGCCCTTGTGATTGTATTCAGTATTTTTGAGTCAATGGTATGGTACCATAGTGCATACTTATTATTTCTCCCAAGAGAAGACCAACAGGCCATGGAAAATGCAGGGAAGTTCTGGAATGTGTTAAAGAAGGGGAAAGAGGATGGAAACAGCCTTTTGGTGGCTGCAATTTCCCATAGTACATTACAGTCTTTTATAGGAAAAGGGGACATGCTTGAGTGAATGCAAATAGAATCTAAAGAGAAACTCCTTGAAAGCAAAATTTTTAGTATTATCCCTGATGATGCCAAGGGGGAGAAGCATGTAGGGAGTTTCCCTTGCAAGAGATTAATCTGCAATAAACAGAAATGAAGAGAAAATGTAAATGGTGAAGGATGTTGTTGCAGGATAATGGTGTCCTGCTGCTATCTAAATGTCCAATCCATGGCATTTGTTTTCCAAGCAGGAGCCATTGATCTGGAAGAATGCCTGCCATTGCATTGTGGGGCAGCTCTACAGGTCATATGCACAGAGTTAGAGTAGACCAACTAACTTGTTTGCTGATGGGGATCTGAAGTAATCTGGGATGATGGCAATGACAAGGCTGAAAAATCAGGGCTTGTTTCTGATCTTGAGATGTCCCTTAGAGCTAACATGATGTAGCTCTCCTGTGTAGGCACACAGGGCAGGATACAGCCACATTTACCTCGACCCGATCAGAAGGGTGAAGCAAACCTGATCTGTTCAGGACTGTTCTTCTGAGGCTTTGTCAGTGAGAGCCAGAAGGCAAAAGATAAATTTGAGGATCTGAGGTTCAAAGGTTAGTTATTTTCCTTGAGGGAAAATGTATTTCACACAAGAATAGTTGAAGGTTAGTGTTCAATAGGTCACACTCTTTAACCTTTCTTCAGTGCTATTTGGTCATTCGATACCCAAGCCATGTCACTGTAAATGCAAAGCATGTTACATACCATCTCCACAGGTACAAATGTGTGCTAGAAATGTGATGGAGGAAAGAACTCTATGTGTTCAGCCTGCAGAAGAGAAGGCTGTGGGGAGAAGGCTCATTGCAGCCTTCCAGTACCTGAAGGGAGCATACAAACAGGAAGGGAATCAGCTTGTTAAAAGGATAGACAATGGCAGGACAAGGGGGAATGGATTAAAGCTAAAGGAGGGAAGGTTTAGATTAGATATTAGGGGGAAGTTTTTTACAGAAAGAGTGGTGAGGGGCTGGAACAGGCTGCCCAGAGAGGGGGTGGATGCCCCATCCTTGGAAGTGTTCAAGGCCAGGTTGGATGGGGCCCTGGGCAACCTTGTGTAGCTCCAGGCCTGAGGTTGGTGTCCCTGCCTGTGTCAGGGGGGTTGGAACTCTCTGATCCTTGATGTCCTTTCCAACCCATGCCATTCTGTGATTCTGTGATTCTCTGTTTAATGAACTTGCTTGAGAATGGTTCATTTCAAGGTAAATTTGTTTGCACTCTGGGAACAAAGTCCAATCTCATTCCTCTTTTGTTTCACGCCTCTTCCTGCCTGTCCTGCACCTAGGAACAGTTGATGTGAAAGGCAAGAATCTGACTGCGTCCCTCTGGCTAAACAGCTCACCCATTGTTCCTGCCAGGTATGTCCCCTGGCATGTCCCTGCCTCAGCCCACTGCTGATGTCCAGTGCTGCATCAACTCCATCCACAAAACTCCTGTTCCTGGGTGTTGTACTAACTTTCTGCTGGTGATGCTGTCCCTATTGCAGCTTCATTAGGCTGGTGCCTTGAATGTGCATGTGGAGCTACACTGGTTTTAATGAGAAGATAACATAAAATGAGAACATCCAACCAAGGGTCTGCAGGGTGACTTCTCTGGTGGAGGAACAGTGTGAGGAACTGAGGTAAGTCCTGCTCTAAACCTGGTTTTTGTGTGTGTGCTCGTGCATGTTTTACAAATGGTCACTCATTCTGGCTAAAATAGCCCCAAAAACTATAAAACAGCTGAACATATGCTTGAGGGACAAAAAATCCTAACTGGGACCATCTAATCTGGATGTCCTCACCTTCTGTTAGTGTTGATGGGAATGGAAAATGTTGTCCTCCAAAAAATATAAAGAAACTTGAACTGCAAGTTCCTTCTCAAGGGATATGTTCCTTCTCAAGACCAGCTCTGAGACCTGTACAACCTACGGGGTGGGTAAGGACTGAACCAAGGGCTTCAGTCCTTATAGTGATGATTTTGGAGAGGGTTGAGTTTTGGATGGTTCAGACCTTGTAGATATGCCTGGAATTACCAAAGGGAAAGTAAACATGGATTCAGCCAATAATCCTATGCTAACACTTTGCTCTAATTGGTTTCAGCTTTCAGAGTCCTTCATTAAACTTGTGTGTTCCCCGTATGGAAATGACACTGTCAGCTAATTTCCAAAGGATGGTTTGTGTCTAACCACAGAGGTATGTGGTTTGCACTGTGCTGGGATCAGAGCTGAGGAGCTGGGGGCAGTTATACCCCCCCAATCCAGCGGTCTGTCTGTGCAAGGATTTTTTTGGGAGGGGGGATTTTTTGGCTTTCTTTTTTCCAATCCTGCATTTTTAATATAAATAAATAACTTGATCTCTGCCACTGGGAAACTGCATCCCATTTTTTTTTTCCTAACAGAAAAATGGGAATAGGTTTCCTTTAACTAGTGGAAGGGTCTAGACTCTAAAAAGGTTTTTATTATTGTGTGCCCGGGGTCCTTAGTTTTAGACATTTATCTTCTGGCGAACCAGTAGGGAACTAGAAAGGCAGTATTTTGCAACTCCTAGACCCCCAGCTCTAAATAATGACTCAAAGCTGAAATTGAAGCAGGTGCATCATCTTCTTCATTGTGTCACTTTTAGCACAGACATTATACTTTATGGGCTTCCACTATCAAAATAGTTTGTGCAACGGACCCTAAAAATGGCGATGCATCAATCAATCAGTCAAGCTTTATTGCTTCAACTTTCCTTACAGCAGGCTTAGAAGCCATATTATAATACACAATAAGGAACACAACAGAATACAAATGCATTGTAATGCAATACCATTTCTGTGTATTTACTTCCAGGTCTGCAGCTGTACTCTTAGGAATATCCCGGAGCATCAGTCACACTGAGCCAAATGCATCCCTGGTGTAACCTCATCGATTCTGCCCTGCCAGACCAGCTTGGAGGGACGGATGCAGTCAGCCGTGGTGGCTTGCACAGGCTCCTGGGGTAAGCCATGCTCCAGCTGTGCTGGAGAACAGGATGGGATGTGGTGTTTCAAGAGGACTGAAGAATGGAGTGGGGTGGCTGGGCAGGCAGCCAGGCGGAGGACTGGTTTTTCTTCAGGGTTGTACCAGAACTGTGAGGTTTTCAACCATCTGCAGGATACTTTTACATTCTGGATTTGGGATCTGTGACCAATACACCCTGCCCCTGACCCCTGGGGTGTTAACCTATACCAGGAGATCCTTGTGTATAGAAACACGTACTGGGAATTGCCAGGGTTCACTTTGTTATTTCCAGTTGTTGGCTTCTTTGGTGGGGAGATGTCTCCCAGCTTTCCATAAACATCACAGATTCACAGAATCACAGAATTGTTGGGGTTGGAAGGGGCCTCCAGAGCCCATTGAGTCCAACCCCCCTGCCAAAACAGGGTCCCTAGGACAGGTCGCACAGGTCAGCATGCAGGTGAGTCTTGAATATCTCCAGAGATGGAGGCTCCCATATATGAGCATTAGTTTTGTCATCAGCAGGGAGAATTTTATGTGGGACAGATACATCTAGAGTGACACTGAAGTAAATGCAAATACAGTTAAGGCCTGCTTTACAGAAATACCACCAAAATCCAGGGATGTTAAACTATTAGTGCAAGTGAACAAGCGGCCATCTATGGATTATTACTTGGTTATCATGTGAAAACGTTGCAGTCCAGGCCTCAGGCTTTAACATAAGTATTTTAGTTTGAGGTGGCAGTGGTTGGACCAGACATGCAAGTAAATCTCACCTTGAAACTACATGCTGACACCTGCATAACTTTCTCCTGTCAGTCACTTCTTACGTAGTTCAGAAGAGTCATTTAGAAAAGGTGAATTAGGGAAGAAAAAGGTGATTAGGGTGAGGGGGGGAAAAATAAAGAATTTGGCTCTTCCATATAAAATTCTGTATGTTACATTGTGAAGTATGTGCAAGCCTGAATTTGATGCTTTGGATTCTTTTACAGAGGACCACCAAAAATTTGAGTGGGATGTTCTTATTGTAAATATGTAACCAGCATCTATTCTGCAAACCAGAATATTTTCTAATACGTGTCCCATCCCCAAATACTCATGTTGTTTATATCAGCTCCCGGAGTTTATTATAGTATTTGTAGTGGAAATCTCTAATTTGATATTTCTCTAGTGAGTTTAATGAGCCTGAAAAGTGACATTTAGAGCTAGTTTTCTCTTTGTGCTTTGAAAAATGAAATACAAGTAGTTATCTGTTAAATGAGATAATTACATTGCTACTTTGCTAAAGGCACATATTAGTGATTTTTAGCTTGTTTCACTTAATTAAAGCTTTACAAAATGTAGAGTGCCAAACCGTTAATAGACCTGTTGGAACAGTTACTGAGCCTGTGAAATAAAACCGGTTGTTCTAAACAAGTCACAAAAAGAGATTGATGAAATGGCTGGCAGCTCCGACATAAATTTAAGCCTTGGCTGCATTAGAGCAAATGTAATAATAGCAGCCAGTAACCAATATTTTTAATTTTACTGATC
The DNA here is from genome assembly GCA_022605575.1 of Laterallus jamaicensis coturniculus. Classification (NCBI taxonomy): domain Eukaryota; kingdom Metazoa; phylum Chordata; class Aves; order Gruiformes; family Rallidae; genus Laterallus; species Laterallus jamaicensis. The sequence continues at coordinate 36,725,742 of JAKCOX010000006.1, forward strand.
TTTCTGCAATAATTATAAGGAACTTTTAATGTCTGTAATTAGAACGCTAGAGATAGGGTGACTTAGACCAGTGCTGCACTGTGAAAAATTGGATACTTACCATAATTGAAAATTAATCACTTTTCATTACCAGGAAGGGATGTGGTTATTATTTTGAATGGGCTGAGATACATCATATTAATTATGGGCAAACAAATTCACATATTTGAAGTTAGTGACTTTGAGGGCAGTCTGTGCCGGAAGTATCTCTGCTGACGTAAAGTAATGGATAATGACAATCAGGATATGTTTGTTTGACTGGTAATTGCAGCCCAGAGTTTTGCTTTGCTAAAAGTTTAGATCTGGGGACCACTGAATTTTCTCAGTCATCCCTCCGATGGACAGGCTTTGGGCATCCTGGTTTTCAGTCTGAGTGGGTGCTAACAGCCTATAGAGCCTGATGTAATCCAAAATAAATGTATGTAAACTCTCCCAGAAGCCTCTAAGCAGGTTGGAGCGGTGAGGTAAGGAAAGCCCTATGGTGTCTGTTACATGGCAGACAGCAGTGCAAGTGCTTTGCTGGAAGAGTGAACTATTTATCACTCATTGACTGCTCTATGGGGTGGTTGTGCAGAAGCGATGCCTTCCCCTGCTCACATAATACCACACAAACAGGGAAAACTGGAGATGAGAAGAGTTTGGTCTCCTTGACAGATGGGCATCTGGTGGGCAGAAGGCAAAAGGCTCTTGAAGGACAGAATGGTTCTAAGCATGGTGCTCTGGTGAAATCGAGTATTTTCTGGGCACTGCAGGAACCAGTCCAAGCAGGGAAGGCCCGTCTTGTAACTAAGGATGGTACCAGAGGTAACATTTTTGGACTGGCAGGAGTTTCACATGAAAATATATTACAAAGACCTAAGTTTTTCAGGTGAAAACAGGGATGAAAAAGTGTTATTTTTTTCTGTTTTGATGAAAAAGGTCTCATTTCTATTTTCACCAGCTCTGCTCTTTTGCTGTGTGCAGTCTCTGACACCAGATTTATGGCTTTAACCATCACGTGTGGCACCCTCAGCACCCTATTAGTGCCTCTGTGTTTAAAAGGTGGCAGTTTATGCTCAAAAGGTGATGTGAAAATGTCACCATCTTGCTCAACAATTCTTCTCCTTGAGCATCTGTCACTGACTGCAGCTGCCAAACACAAGGGCAGCAGGCATACCAAGTCTGCTCAAAACATGATTTTCCATCGGCAGCAATCTCCTGACCAGTTATGAATTTCCCAGAAAACACCTAATTTTAGGAGCAATAAATGAGTGTAACCATGAGAGAAGCCTCCCTTCTCCTCAGGTATAATGGCTTTGCTCTGGCTGCTGCAGAAAAGGTAAAATAAAAGCATTGGCTGTCCCTATGTTTCCATATGCACAGCTGTACGGTCTGGGCTACACACCTTCCTCTCCCATCATTAGGCTGAGCCAAGGATGTGGCTGCTCATGACTGGGTGATTGATGTCAAATGTAGTAGCAACATTAAATTTGTTGGAGATGGACAAAGAAAAGCATTATTCACTGTAAAAATCTTGTCTAAAGTTCCCATCTAGCTGGTGCTGTTTCTAAATTACATTTGTATGAATTTTAAAATGGTTTTTTAAATTTCTTGGCCCATGATTGTTCCCAAGGTCACAAAATCAGCAAGCTGGGATCTGAGGCTTGGTAAAGCGGGTAGTGAAAAATGTGCCTGTAATATATCTTCATATTTGCAAATGTATTTTATTGCTGTCCATATCCTGTGAGAAAAATCCAATGTTCTTAAAAGACAAGCACTGCTTGTTATATAGACACTTATTAATGTTTATTAGAAACTCATCTCACTAACATCCATGGCTTTATTGGAAGTTCCTTAAGTAGCAAATCCAATTTCCTTTCTTCTGCTTGTGCTTACTTAATTAACATCAAAAATTGAATGAGGCAAAACAAAGTTTGATATTCATTTTAATAAGTTATATAAAGTTAGCATAATCTCATTGAGGACATTCTTCATTGCTCCAACTGCATACGCAAAGTGCCTTTGCAGCTGTTTATAGTTTTACATCATATAGGTTAGCTAACCTAGCAACTAATGAGACAGACACTAGGAGAAAGGTAGAAGAATCACAGGGAGGGGATTGTCCCTCCCTACTCTGCCCTTGTGAGGCCCCAGCTGGATCCTGTGTCCAGAGCTGGGGCCCCCAGTTCAAGAAAGATGTAGAACTGTTGGAGAGGGGTCAGAGGAGCCACAGAGATGATCAGAGGGCTGGAGCACCTGCCCTACAAAAAGAGGCTGAGGGAGCTGGGCTGGTTCAGCCTGGAGAAGAGAAGGCTGTGGGGGGACCTCATTGCAGCCTGCCAGTACCTGAAGGGAGATTATAAACAGGAGGGGAATCAGCTTTTTAAAAGGATAGACAATGGCAGGACAAGGGGGAATGGGTTAAAGCTAAAGGAGGGAAGGTTTAGATTGGATATTAGGGGGAAGTTCTTTACAGAGAGAGTGGTGAGGGGCTGGAACAGGCTGCCCAGAGAGGTGGTGGGTGCCCCGTCCCTGGGGATGTTCAAGGATGGGGCCCTGGGAAACCTTGTGTAGATCCAGGCCTGAGATTGATGGTCCTGCCTGTGTCAGGGGGGTTGGAGCTCTCTGATCCTTGAGGTCCCTTCCAACCCAGACCAGTCTATGATTCTATGAAAGGAATTAATTTTCAAATAAGCCCCTTAGAGTCCATGTTCTGGGGATACTGGACTTCGTGCTGGATGCTGGTCACTGCTTGGCAGAGAGCTGGAGATGCTCTGATGTAGAAAAGGGTTAGTGCCTAGTTCTGGAAGAAGATAATTTGCAGAAAAACCTTCAGAAAGCCACCAAGGAGCTGCATCACATTACTTTTATAACTCTTATAAGGATGGAAAGTGGGGATCTGGGGATCTACATCATGTTTCTGACTGCAACACTTTTTGTGTGTGCATCATCTCACCCTATGGTGAGCTCAGCCTGACACGGGCACCAGCTTAAGACTGCACCCTGCTCTGGAGACTCGTGCTTATCCAAATATTTACCTCATCATGTGATGTCTGTTGACCTTAGAACAAGTGTTATCATATTGGAAAGTAATGATAAAAAAATACTGTACTACAGTAAAGCTATTATAAGCTGTAGTGTTTGTGCCATTACTGGGGAATATGGTATTGATTTTTTAATAAATTATGCCATAACCTACATTTTTGCCTTAGGTTAACTTTTAACACCATAAGCAGAAGAAAGGTACAATATTATACTGATATCAGAACAAGATCTACCCCACCACAGGCTTCAGCACATCAAGAGCAGTGGGGTCTTGGTCACCTTCGTTTGTGATGGTCTCCTCTCCCCTGGCTCCTGGGCAGGGGACAAGGACACAGAGGAGCAGCAGTGTCACCCTCAGTAGGTTTGATTGCTCTGCTGCCCCATTTCTCTTCCAGGTGGTGGAGGAATCAAAAGGAACTTGTGACTGTTCCTTAGCCATAAGATAAGCTTGCTCCAGTAGTGCTGAGTATCAACAAGGAATGTCTCAGAAGTAGCCTTATGGCAGCAAAAGTGGAAAAAATATTGAAATCCAGGCTGCTAACAGTTGTGAGTAGATGTTTTTATATTGAAGTGAAACTTTTTCTCTGCGAGTGTTTAGATAAGGGTTTTCTTTGTAACTTTTAGTTTTCAAATTTCTTGTTAATTTTGGAAGGAAAAATCACTGTCCTCAACTTTTTCCAAGGAAGGGGGGTAAACCAGCTAAGGGAGGGAAAGGAACACCTTCACCATTCTTCTCTTGGCTAAATATAAATCTCCATGCAAACCCTGAGCTGTATTACATGTATTCTGGTGGTAAATGGGAATTAAAGCCAAGAGTCTTTGCTGGAAGGACTCTGAGTGCAAACTAAAAATCATCTCTACCTGTGTGTACCAAAATTCAGCTCAGAGTACAGACACTTGCCACTACTGTGTTGGAACCTTTATTCCTTGACAAATAGTTCAAAAGCTATTTTTTGCCTCCCATTTTCCACCCAGATAGCATCAAGCAATGTTATTAGGAGTCCTAGGAAATGTGGCATTTTCTTGGAGTTCTGAGAATGTTGCTCCTTTACACAGATACATCATCATCTGGGAAAGAGGTGTGACAGACACAGGTATGAACTTATTACTATTGTTTCATGATGCAATAAATGTGTGTGAGCTGGCACAGGCAGGATGCAGGAACAACCACAAAACCATGGATGAAATGCAAAGGGAAAATTTATTTTTCTTCCCTCATGATCTGGGGAATCCCTGAGGTAACCCCCAGGCAGGGAGAGGCACTCAGGCAGGGATGGAGGTACTGTGAAGCTTGGACCTTGCTAGAGCATCACCAAACGGTGCTTTGATCTATCCCACAGCAGAGCAGGACTCTTAAGCATGTTTAGGTTGCCTCCAAGTCTGTCACAAGCCTATGTTATCTAGAAGAGATGTTCTACTTAGCCAACACATAAGGTTAAACTGTAATTAGTATGTTGTCTGTGGTTTTTTTACACCTCAGCTGCAAGTCACTTGAGCGTGTTTACAACCCTCCTCACCAATATTCCATGATTTTCTCACAAAATGTTTGGATGAGAGTACTTGTGTGTATGCTTTCCCTGTTTGTGCACCATGGAAAGTTCAGGAGTATAAATAGCATCACTGTGAATTCTCTTACCTCTGCAGATACCACGATTTGCAGCAAGAAATGGATAAATCCAGATCCCCGAGTGCTGCGTCCATTGCCTGAGGAGGCCAGGACATCTGTGGTAACAAAACCAATCACAGAATCAGAGAATCCCTAGGCTGGAAAAGACCTTTAAGATCATCATGTCCAACTGTTCCTGTCCTGTGCTAAACTATATCCCTGAGCACCTTATCTACCCGTCTGTTAAACACACCCAGGGGTGGGGACTCAGCTCCCTCCCATGGCAGCCTGTGCCACAGCCCCACAACTTTTTCAGTGAAGACCTTTTTCCTAACATCTGATCTAACCCTGCTCTAGTGCAGCTTGAGGCCATTTCCCCTTGTCCCATCTCCTGTCCCCTGGCTGAAGAGACCATCGCCCACCTCTCTGCACCCTCCTGTCAGGGCAGTGTAGGCAGTGATAAGGTTGCGTCCTAGAAGCTAAAATGCCAAAAAAGTTAGTTAGTGAGGGATGCATCCAAGGCTGTCACATATAACACAGCATGAGAATATGCAATAGGGTAGGCTACTGTGAGAGCAGCTGAGCAGAGAGAGGAAATGAGTGAGTGGGAGAAGGGTACGTTTCCAGAAGGAGAGCTAATGGGTAGGATGGAGATGGACCACCAGCACCACAAGTGAAAGCATATTTCCTGTTGCAAAGATATCTTATTAATGCTAGACTGACAAGGGAATTAACAGTCTAGGGAAAGAGTTTCACCTACAAGACCAAAATCTGTGATGGCCAGTGCATTCGCCTTTCCAAAACCTGCATTTGTGCACCTCTGCATGCATGCTTAGAGCCTACTGTGGAAATTTTGCTCCCTCTGTGTAGGAATAAACTCAGACAATTTTTAGATACTTACCAAAATATCCTCTAAGTAAAAAATTTAAATGTCCCCATTAGTATTAAACATTTCCTCTTCATGCTGTCAGTGCTGCCATAGAAAGAGAAATGTACCTCAGCTCTGCTCAAGCTTAAATCCCCTCTCCTCTTCTACTCCTTAAATAGCAGACTGTCAGCTTAAGAAACTTGTTGCTGCTGATGACTATGATTCATGACCCATCTAAAAGAACTGGGAAGTTAATGGCTGTTTTTCATATCCTGATCAACGCATTGTACTCTAATCCCCTGGTTTCTAGTTTTAAATTCATTTAGATGTATTGTAGTGCCTGTTTCAGCTTTCAAGCCCCATGGGGCCTGGTTTTATATTCCTCCCAGTGCTAAACCTGGCTTCAGTGATGCTGCTCCTGACTTGCACTTGTGGAAGAGCAGAGCATGGGGCTGTTTGCTTTAATGGGGTTGAGCAGCTGCAACCAAAGTCAGGATTTTTCTCTTTAGCTCCAGATAACGTGAGCGCTTGTGGAGCTGTGTTACTTCACCTGGCTGGGATACATGGGACAGAACAGTCTAAAATTAAAAATCATGTTTGCAGATTCATATTAATTAAAAAGGGAACATCTGAAGCCAAATAAAAAATCAATGAACGAACTGGTCCTTCCTCAGTTAAGTAACATAATTTGTTCAATTTGTTTTATGTCTCTAAGTGAAGAACCTTTTACTCACTTTGATTCATGGACGGAGGTTAGAAAATGGTACAGTGGAAAGGAAATTAACATTTAACCTGCCCGCCTGCATATCCTAGCTGATGTCTCAATGTGACTGCAGCTGTGAGTAAATTCTCCCAATAAACCAGACTGAGGATCTATCTATAATTTTCATGTGGCTACTTGTGCCTTGAGGAAAACCCAGACTGTTTTGTAGCTATTAGAGACCAGATTAGGAAAACAAAAAATTGGAGTGAGATGTCTTACTAATCGACATATTTCTATTTTTTTTTCCAGTTAAAATTTAAAGGGACACACTGTTAGCCAGCATACATCATGGACTGATAGTGCCTGTGAATATTGTTAGTTTGGCAGCCTGGAGACTGTAAGCTGTCTACTTCTGCATACAGTTAGCCAAGAAGAGGCTTGACTCTTGATGGTAAAGGAAAACCATGGCACTGCTCCATAGGATCATACAAATTAAACTTGCAAAGATCATTGGTGAAGAGGATACATAGAGGCTGATTGACTGTGGACTGTCCTTTGTTAATCCCACCTAAGGAACAGATCTATGGATAATCAAATTTGCAGCCTTCTACACGTTCTTCCTTTCCTCCACAGAGACATGTCATAACCCAACTGACTACACCTTAGCAAGCCAATATGAAAAATATGCTCAATATCATCATGTAATACTTAGCTGATGATTTTTCTTCAACCAGTGGCACACTGGGGACATTTTCTTCAACCAGTGGCACACTGGGGACTTGGTATCTGAAAAAGAAGAGCATCAATTTCTGAGACAGCAGCAAATAATTTAAAATAAACACACAGAAGATAGTCTGATTTCATCAGGAAGCTTGAGGATCCTTCATGATGTTTCTCAATCTTGTTAGCCCTTTACTATGTCCTGTCAAACACACTTGTGCTGTGGGAGTGCTAAAGATCAGCCCAAGGCATCTAAAGAACAACAGAGATATTTTAATTTTTGCTTTTTTAAGAAGAATGAAGAGGGATCATGAGAAAAGCCTTTCCCAATGCCAAATAGAAAGTGAAATAAAGGTCACAAATCCAGCTCCTTTCCAGATAGTTTGCTATCCCACTATGGAAACTTAGAGGTTTGAATTTTTTACTGTCATGTTGGAGGTAGAGTTTTATTTATTTATTTTTGGTTGCCATCGCCATGGAAGCAATTGCAACATGATATATACTAGATTCTGGTGTCTGTGGGCGAAGAGGAGGTAGATGTCAGGTTATAGAAGGAGAAAGCTGGCGTTGTTTACGCTCAGTGATGTGCACCCACAGTAATCAGCTGTGATGGAGGGAAAAGGAAGAAAAGGCCCATAACAGTTTAATGGGTGTTTTGAGAAAATATTGTGTAGGTTTTTTTTTTTTTCAAAGTTTGCCAGAGCAAGACTGTGTTTAATAAGCAGGATGATTATGGTCAATGCAGAAAATCTTTTTATATTCCTGTTTCTACCCCCTTCCAGGTAATAGTAGCCTAATCACAGAGTAATAAAGACAGGTTTCAGAAAATCTTATTTCCTTGTAAATTTGAAGCCTGACTGCCTGGGAAGCTGGGGAGGATACAGGAACCTATTACTTCTGCAGGGTGTTTCTCAGAATGGGTGTGAGATGAGACACAGATCTGTCACACGTACGAGCAGAGATGTTGCCTACCAATTAAAATTCACAGTGGCCTGAATTTACCTATCTGGATAATCTTGTTGCCTTCCCTGTCCTCCTTGGCTGTACTGCAGTGTTTTGCACCATACTAACTCTATGCTTTTGGGGATAAGGATCAAGAGCTTGCTAACAAAGCAATGTTGCCTTACTCCAACAATATATGGCAGCATTAAAATTAGGTCAACTGTCCCATTTAGGGACTCCCTGCACGTCTCTAATGGAAAAGGTTGTGGTGATTGCCAAAATCCTTACCTTTGGAAGTAGATTTCTCCTCCAAGCTGCTGGCCGAGCTCTTCAGGGACTCCTTTCCTCACCCACTGTTGGTCAACATGAGTTGGGTGAGCTGGACTTGTTCGAGCGGCAGATCATTGCTAGCATGCTTACATTGATTGAAACAGATTCAGCAGCAACCACATGAGCAGGGCAGCTTGCAGATCTGCTCTGTGGTGGCTTTGGCAAACAGGGCCACAAACTCAGGACAGCTGTGTTTTGACCTGCTGGCTGGAGTCCAGGAGGAGTCAGTCAGTGGTGTGAGGTGTGTGGGTATCTTCACTCGGTGCCGATAGCTGTAGCAAATAAGAAACACCAAGGAGGGTAAAGGGTTCCTTCCCTCCGCTTCTCTGAGTGGATATAAGAGATTTTATATCTCTTTGTATTTTTAGGGCAGTGCTTGATACACTGGGTGCAGAGTCTCACTGGTATTTATGGACCCAATTCCAACAATTACTGTGATCATGTGGGCTGCAGACAATAGAAATATGACAAAGCCAAGATATAAGGCAGTGGTGACACCTTACACTCTGTGAACACATTTCAGTTTCAAATGGGGTTTGGTTTTGTTCCTTTCTAACTATTATTAGAACTAATTTCAAGACAGTTGCTTCCTATGCCTTCTTCAGATGCATGGTGTGAAGTAGCTGTCTCCATACGTTGCAGAAAAGGGGAAAAAAAGGGAAGTACAGAACTCAGAATAATTGTGTTTGAGCCAAGAGGAGCAACATTACATATGTGCCGTTAGATCCAGCTTTTTTGTTTGCACTTCATTTGATTATCAGTATTTTCAGCCATCTAACGCATTAATACTTCTCTGCAGGGAGGGGTAGGGTTCATAGCCTTTTCAAAGCAGCACTAATGAATGCCTTTAACTTAATAAAATGATCATTTGCCAACTACTTACCATAATGTGAACTAGATGCTTTCAGTCCAGAGATTAAAAGGAGTTTTCGTTGTAAATGCACTGTAGTTACTGTTACTCCCTAAGTCACACACAGATATATGGTATGTTCCTTGGTTATTTTTTTTTTTTTAAAATCTCAGGATCTTAGGAAATAGGTTGGAAGGAGTTGCTAGAGTCTATATTGTTTCAATAATATATGGATTATCACTCTCTAAATACGCAATGACATAAAAGGCAATAATGCCTTTTATGGATCCCATGTGGCCTATTACACTAATGATCCATGAATAATGGGGTCACGAGATGAGTTTTGAACAGTGCCTTTCTTTGTTGGTTGTTTTTCTCATTTATTTACCAAGGAAAATTCAGTTTTAAGTATCTGCTTTTCAGCAAGGTCCTACCATTTACTGAATTTTCATGTGGGTTAATGGATGCCAAAGAGGTCAAGTGACTTCCCAAAGGTTATACAATGAGTCACTGAATTTGTTGAGAATGAAACACAGGAGCCTCCTAGTTTTCTGCCTTTTGCTCTGGCTGATACTAAAGTAGAGAGATTTTGCGTCAGCACGACCTCTAAATCCCCATGCTGCTGCTTTGAGGAGGCATCAAAGCTTGGTGTTTGATGGAGAAAGCTGAAGATCCTGAAGCAACTTTTCCCATATTTCTCACCGAGACAACCAGAAAGAGCAGGAGTGCTGCATGCAGATAGGCTGCTTTGATCCTTACTATATAGCTTGGCTCTTAAAGAACACCAAACAACTCAAATAAACACATGGAAGCCCAGAAACAGAGTTAACCTGATGCTAACCCAACATGACAACAGTGTTTGTTTAGGACTGATTATGTTTCCTGTCTTGCTGACATGATGCCCCTTTGACTTCATGTGGAAAGCCTCCACATTATTCCTCTTGATTAATGAGGATGGCTTACCTCCTTCCAAAATGTGCCTTGGTTCTGCTCCTCCAACCCTGTAGACATGGGGGTTTGGTTGCAGGGGGCATATGAGCTCTGTTGCAGATGGGAGCTGCATCCTGGAGAGCATCACCTCCATTCCGGATGTGTTGCTGAAGGCAGCAAGCACAACTCTCAATGCCATCACCTTCATTTTGGCCTTCTACCCTCTTGTTGAGTCCCTGCCAGGAAGTGAAGGTCTCTCATGCTGTGCTGAGCTTTGGAACTGAGCAGTTATATGCCCCTGGACATGTCTCTTACCTGGCTGTGCCCACATTCACTCGGCTGCAAAAGGGAGGTACCTCTTGCTGTTTGCTTCTCTCCTGATTTTGTGTGTATACAGAGCTCTGCAGCTCCAAAATGTTCATTATTATTACTATTACTACCTACTGAATATTATTTTATGCATTTAATATAGTATAAAGCAATTACAGAAGGTAAGGTACTGCGGAAATACAGAGAGGTCTGCCTGGAATAATAATTTGATTTTAAAACTTTGTTGCTAAAAGACTTCAGGCTAAAATTGTAGTGCAACATATGAGCTTTTAATGAAATGACTCCCATTACTTCTTGTATAAATGGAGAAAAACCTACGTAATGCATGGAAAATGTTCATTTAATTAGCAAATTATTTGTATTAGAATACAGTTGTCAAATTCCAATTCATCAAACAGTGCTCAGCAATGAACTGAGAGTGTTTCTAGTGTGTGTGCTTCCGTATTTATACACCTCCAAGCTGGAAATTGTGTCAGTTATTTACCTGAAACTACATCAGGTAAATGCTGCTGCTTGCAGGTGAAGAAATATGACAGCACAGCCATGAGAAACCAGACAATACATCTCAGACCCTACTGCATTTTGGCTGTTGCTGGTGTCTGAGGTTGAGTGGGAGGTGGCTGAAACATACTGAGGCAAAGCTGACGAGGCCACAGAGCGTGTTTTAGCTGTTTCTGATTAGAAGGAGGTGGCAATTAACTAATTAATGTTGCTCATGATTCCTTAAGCTGCCCATACGTGGTGTGGACGCTCTGTTTCCTGCATTGCTTCAGCCGTGCCTCTGACCCAGCCGATGGTGTTGCTGTCGCTGGAATAGCTGAGTGCCTGCAACCAGCTTACTTAAAAATAGATTTAAGACCCACACCTTTGAGGAGAAGTCACACAATGGCTTGCTAACAGCCCGTTGCACGGGCTTTAAACCAGTTTGGCTTATAATTATATCTTTACAGCTAACTGGGCTATCCAAATGATTTTTTTCTCTCCCCCTCCCCAAGTTTACTGACCTGTGGCTAATGAGATTTGTGTTTCGATTAGTTGTAGAACATAAATTAACTAATCAATGAGAATGGATTCACATCCTTTCTTGTAAAAGAGCTCTGCTGCAGTGATCTGTATTTAATATTCAAATCAATTTCAAATTCTCAGGATGATTCTGCTAATATGGCAGGCTGGGACTCGCAGCATCTGCATCCTTACCACAGACTGTAAATATGGGATGCTTATGGAATCGTTCGCTGACCTCCAAAGCCTTCTCTGGTCTCATTGATTTACTATTTCACTTAATAGGGATGATGAGAAGCTTAGAGGCTGGCAGCAAAGCTGGGAAAGTCATGTATGAGCGTGTTTTCCCTTTACTTACGAGACTATTAAGACTAAGTAAAAGTCAGAGGACTTTAAAAAATGCTGTTTGTTTTTGATATGAAATTTTTGGGTCGATTTCATGTTCCAACTCAAATTTTCCCCTATTCTAGAGCGGGTGGTAAAATCTGACCATTACCAAAAAAGCAGTTTTCTAAGGGTGAGATTTTTTTTTCCATTTGCTTTCAAGGTAGAGAGAACTTTATCTTTTGCCTTGCAGTAATTGTCTCATCTGTACAATTAACCAGCATCTTGGCATAAAATGTGAAAATTTGTACAGTGTTCAAAGCATCTGTGGCCTTTATGGTACAAGTTCTGTTAGTACTGAAGCCACAGAAAATTAAATGTTCCCCAAAGAACTTCCAGATGTGTTTTATTCTAATAGGGTCATTATACAGTAAATTAAAAAGCAGGGTAAATGGAACTGTAAAATTTAAATTACTCTAAAACCACATCTCTTTGCTTTGAACATTCATTTGTGGGGTTGCATTTGCAATAAATGTGAATTAGGCAGCTGCAATAACTGTTAATCATATATTTATAAAATAGTAATGAGGAAATGAATAGCAGAGTAAGACAGCTGCACATTTCTCTAATAGTATGTCAACTGTGAACATAATAAGATGTAGAAAATTGTTTGGTGCTATGCTGATAATGCAGCCGAATGTAAGAGATCACTTCAACCTCTTAACTTTACAGGAAATTATATATAAAATCCATAAAAAGCCATAATAATACATTAGGCTTCTGAATTGTAGTCAATGTTTTTCTTTGCTTTGATTTTTCTGAAATGGGCCATACTTTTCCCAAAGTAATCTGCCAAAGATCACTAAGGCTTTTGTTTCAGACTGCACTTTATTCACCATCTTGCAATTTTGTTTAAAAGATAGTGCTTCTAAAAGCCCAAAGTGATCTAACTTCCCTGCTCTGGGAGAGCTGAGGCAGCTCCCGCCTCCTACTCTTGGCAGACTTTTGCCAGGGCTGGGAGCATCCCACCTCTGAGCCTCAGTGCCGTTATCACTGCTGGAACTAGTGATTTGATCAACAGGCCCAGATGAGGCAAAGCAAAATGTGAAATTTAAATTTTACACACAGAGAGATGTATATATTAGAATTTTGTACATATATTTTAGAATATATATATATTTATATATGTGTGTGTATATATATTTATATATGTGTATAAATAGGGGAATCAACTTTTTAAAAGGGTAGACAATGGTAGGACAAGGGGGAATGGATTAAAGCTAAAGGAAGGAAGGTTTGGATATTAGGGGGCAGTTTTTTACAGAGAGAGTGGTGAGGGGCTGGAACAGGCTGCACAGAGAGGTGGTGGATTCCCTGTCCCCGGAGGTGTTGAAGGCCAGGTTGGATGGGGCCCTGGGCAACCTTGTGTATTCCAGGCCTGAGGTTGGTGTCCCTGCCTGTGGCAGGGGGGTTGGAACTCTATGATCCTTGGGGTCCCTTCCAACCCATACCATTCTATGATTCTAGGATTCTATATATGTATTTATATATAAGAAAAGTAGACACCACAGCCTTAGGGGATCTCCCTGTCTTTTGCAGCCGTGGTGAAATCACAAAGGGGTCAAGATAATCTCAAAAAACCCCAAGTCAAACAGCCCAAACCCAAGAAATAAATTGAAATATTGGACCAGCCCTTTAGTCTTGCCACTTTTGCTAGCAGACTTCACAGCCTGCCCTCGTGCCAGGCTTGCACTTGCAGTTTTTAACCAGCCTTAATTGAATTTTGCCACTGAATTGGGGTGAAGAGGAGAATTAGAAAGCTAACGGGGGAAAAAAAATTAGGCAAGTGCTGGGCTGCAAAACAGCTTATCAACCAAACAGGGAATAGGTGCTAAATGTGTAATAGGAAGGCTGCCCTAAGAAATGTCACTTATCAAAGTGGCAGCACTTTGCAAGGAAAAGCAAGAGAAAAGAAAAGAGGGACCTGATCCTGCTGCTTGCTGATGGCACTGTGAAAAGCCCCCGGGGTTTAATAAGCCGGGTGCGTGGTTTTGGAAGTTGGGTTAAAACTGGTGGGTTTAACCCACAGCTGCTGGGATGACAAGAGCTCAGGGTGGGCACAAGGAACCCAGCCCCTCAAAAAACCACAATGGGGCAGCAAAAATCCCCCCCTCGTTACCTAACAGCGGCGAGGTTTTTGATGACTCCTTTTTCACCACAGAATACATTTGCTTGTGTGACTTTAATGGAAATGTTTCTTTTTGTACTATGTTGCAGGGTATTTTTAATTTTTATCCCCATTTGCATTTGGAACAATGCACTATTTATTTTTTAATAGAAAGAGAATGGAAGACCGAAAACTTCTATTGCAACCACCAGTTTCACAGATTCAAAGCATTTCTGTACACAGAACTCGAAAGGTCAGTCAATGAATGAGGAATTATTTCTCTCTGGGCAGAAAGGAGGACTTTTCAATTAGTCCTGTGTGCTTCAGGGTGAGCTGAGGGGTTGTGGGAGGTGGACTGATGGGGGGGTCAGGAGCTCTGTGGTACTATCAGCTTTCGTAGCCTTCTATAAAACCTCCATGGTCACTTGGTGGACCTACACTTTATCCTTCATCCAGCTGTTGCCTTTAATGGACATGTTTATTTGGGGATTCCTTATCTATCTGTCTATCTATCTATCTATCTATCTATCTATCTATCTATCTATCTATCTATCTATCTATCTATCTATCTAATCTACCTACCTACCTACCTACCTATCTATCTGTCTATCTGTCTATTCACTCCCAGTTAGGAGATGGCATAAATCTTTTCAGACATCTTAAAAGCTATAAAGCTATTGCACAGTGGGCAGATAGGAACAGAAAGTGTCTTTGGTATAACCCTATCAAAGGAAATGTTGTTCATACAACATTGCTGTGTGGTCCTGAGCTCACACAGGCAGAGAGAGGCAGAAAGCTAGGTACAGAGAGATGGGTATGGATAGAGACATAGGTATAGAGACATATTCAGGTTGAATTTGTCCTATAAATGTTTGGCCTTTTTTTTTCCCAAAAACAAAGCAAAAATTGGTCTTATTAAATATAAATTAAAGGATAAGCAATGGAAAATGGCTTGTTTTCAAATCTATTTTTTTCTTTCTTTCTCTTCTTTGAAACAGATGGTTCAATTCTCCAGGAGAAGCAAAGTTCAAGCTCTCATTTCCCATTGTACATTTCTGTGTTAGTGCCTCACAAAATAGCAGTTCATTTCTGGAAATCCTATTACTGTCCACACTCAAGCAGCAACTTTAACAGATACATCTGTTACCTGGCAGCTTCTTCCTACACAACTCCCACCTCTGAGAGTTAAAGCTTATGGTTTAAAAAGGAAAATTGAAATAGCCCAATTTTGAACAATGCACATTTTTTGGGAGGGGGTAGGGAGGTGGGGGTGGGGTGAAAAAGAGCACATGCCTCTGTCAGCTACGAGAGCCTCATCTCATGTTACAATCTGATCCGGACAGATATAGAAAACAGAGTGGTGCATTATCATTATCTTAGAGATGTTTATTTGGTGTGTGGACACTCAACCAAAGAACTAATGCAATCAGAAAGTTAAAATATATGGTCTGGAAATACAAATTCATTAGACGTACACAAAACGTATGCTGCAGCGGATCTGTCATTTAAATTAGATTTTGACAATTATATGGATAGTCTGGTTGAGATGATATATGATTTGCTCACTTTATCTATGCCATGATTTAATTATTGCAAAAGATGTGTAGAGTTAGGACCTGGTCGTTCTCTCATGGACCTGAGCTGAAGTGAAGCTGGGCCCATCTTGTATACTTGGTTTTAGCTGCTTCAAGGATTTTTGAATGTATATGTGTGTGTGTGTGTGTATATACATATATTTTAACATGGAATGAGTGTGTTTGTACCCACTGGAATTGATGCAAATCTTTCCGCTGACCTCAGCAGGGCTGGGCTCCACTTTTTCCCTGAGCATCACTTTCCGATCCTGCAAGATGCTCTTCATATGGAGACCGTGTGTTCTGCTGATTGGGATCCAAAGCAGCTCCCCGCTGCTCCCAGCCAAGCCCAGGTGCCTTGTACCCATGCACGAGCACAGCCATCTTCTGCCTTCCCCATCCTGGGTGAGGAGAAGGAAAGCCTTGAGACTCCCTTCCCTCTGCTCAGGAAGACATTGCCCTTTCTGTGCTTGTGGTGAGCTCACCTGGACCATCTCAAGCTTCTGGAAACATCTCCCTTCCCAGCATCCGCAGAGGCTTACAAGAGACATCATTAGTGACATGTTGCCAATTACTGGTGTGTCATGGTGGAAGCGTGGCCAGCCCCACGTGGGGATCTCCAGAGGCTTGTGTGTCTCCTGGATGAAGTAATTGCTTTGGTGCTAAATACCGCTGCTACCAAGTGCATCCCAGCTCCTCATCCTGCCTTGCCTTGCTCTTCCCTCACCGTTATTAGCAGCATTTATCCATATCCTAAACATGGGTGGGTGCATCAAAAATGCAGCATTGGGCATGATCATTTAGGCACACAAATGATGGCCACATCTCTGCCTGAAGGTTGACGAGGTATTAAAAAAGCCCAACTATTAAAACGGGAACACGATTTGATAACTCCTAACAAATGCAGTAAATGCCACTTCTTACAAATGAACACTAGCAATCAATTTAATTTCTCAAATCAAATGATTAAATTGCTGTTATTGTGGAATCATTATTTTATTGCTAAAACCTTTTAAAATGTTAATTATTGTGCCCCTTGAAAAGCTTTCATCTTGCCTGACTTTGCTCTTACACAAAAAATGTCTCCTGGTTGTGACTTGTGAATTGAATGAAAATTCACGCTTTACCTCCTCTCTCTCTCTCTCTCCTCTCTCTCCCTCTCTCTCTTTTTAACACCTGCAACTATTCTCCTTGGCTGTAATATTTATATGAATTTAACTTTAATTTTTCTCTGCTTTCATCTTCTGAATTAGTCAGTATAAAGCATAGATCACTCCTTCTCTGCTGCTTTCCTGTTTATTTGCTTTAACAATAGATTCATTAACTAGATTTTGGTGCTCAAGCCATGCGGACACATCCATTTCAAAGGAGGCTTTAATGGCATTTCATATTTTTCTACATTAAGGAAGATTAAAGTATATTACAATACCTTTTACTGCTCTATTTTCTTCATTTTAGAAGTGGTCAGTTTTTAAATTTTTTTTCCCCCTTTCTTTCATCTGCAGTGTTCAATAAATTGTCCAGGCCTTTCAGATGATAGTTCCAGCAAATTGAGTTCTATATTACAACTCTGAACCATTGTTTAGCCCATCATCAGTCAGATAAAGCACTCCTATTCACACAGGACATCAAAAGAACAAATATATGTTCAAAGTGGCTAAAAAGATTACTGTGACTCGGATATATCATTTTGTTAATTGTTAGTGATTATTCTACTAGTTTAGAGGTGGTAAATTTGCTGACTCTGAACTCGTGCTTGTGATGTAATCAAAGTGTAATATATAGATATTCACGGCTGGAAATTACACCATTCAAAAAGGGTCAGGTCTATCATCTTCTAATAGCCAAAGGTGGGCTAATAGCAACATTTTAATAAGGAGCAAGATGCAGACCGATGTCTTCGTTTCACACGTATACCAATGGCGCAAAGTGCTCCGGGGAATTTCAACCGCGGATGAATCGGATGATGAGCGGGGTGGGTGCTGAACCAAACTCAGCCTTGGTGTGGCTTAGAGATTGGTTGGGTTGTACCTGGGAGGAATCTGCCCTAGTCTGAATCGAGCCCGTTTGCTGAGTGAGAAGGGCTAAAGTCAATGCGTTCGGATCCTGATCCTGCAGAGGTTTATTCATGCTTCTTTAATCCTCTATGCTCTCAGCAATCGCTTGAAAACCGATCGCAATGTTGTAGGTCTTTCAGTGACTCCACCACATCACCTACCTCATATGTTTGTCCTCACAGCTCCAGATGCAACAGGGGACCTATTTCAGAAGTGGGAGACAGAGGTACCTAACCTGAGACACCTCTGATGTACTGAGGTGCCCAAGTCCCAGCAGCTTGGCGAGAGGACCCAACCTCTGCCTCTGAGTTAAGGTCTCAGAGGAGGCGGCGCAGAAGGGAAAAGAAATGAGCTGATCTGAACTGCCAGCTTCCAGAGGCTCATCCTTCCTCCACAATCTCTGACACGTGAGTATCTCAATAAAAACACCCATATTTGCAAGATATAAAGGGAACACACATACACCTTTGCAGGCTCCCGCTCTTTGAAGGCAATTTCAGAAATCAGACGCACAAAGTGAATGGGAAGACTTGAGTGGGCATTGCCTGCAATTGCCTGAGCCCCTTTTCTTGTGTATTCTACCCCATGTTGGGTAAAAGGGAAAGGCAGAGCTAAGGATGCCCGATCGTATGCGAGGCTACTGGCTGGAAGACAGATTTTACAACAGAACAATCGCAGGGTGTAGGTTTTAGGCAATAAGCAGGTAGCCTCGTTCTCTCAAAAGAAAAAAGAAAATAATGGAAACCTGTAACATTCATTTGGAGGCCTCAAAGGCATAAAAAACCCAATTCCAACTGTTATAGGTCCCTGCAGGAGTCTACAAAAGAACTAAGCTTTTTAAGTAAGAAAACTAGATTTTGGCCCAGAGGGCCCTGTCATTGCTGCTTAATAGATGAAACTCTTTTGATATAAATATGCTGTTTACTTCTCAGCTTCAGCTTTCATAAAATATAACCTTTTTATGATTTACGACCCCAGAAAAAGTGCAGGATGGATTTTTAGCTCTGAATTGGTTGAATGTCAACAAGAAAAATATAGATAACATATAGAAATAGCAGGGTGTTAATGCCACACAAAATGATGAAATTATTTTTGTTTAGAAAAGTTAAGTTTGTTCTTAAAGTTCTTTGGGAGTGAAACTGAGGAAAGGGTTTGGCAGTAAAGCCACGGGAAGCTTTGCATGACACTTCCTTTTTGCTTTAGGGACAGTGCTGGGCTGCCAGGAAATTGTAAAAATGATGCCCCCAGAACCAAGGTGTGACTTCAGGGAGGGATAGACCGTGCAACATGGCTGGTGACCCTTCTGGTATTGGCCAAAACTTACCTAAGTTTTGCCTGAATAAGCACTTAGAGTTCAGTTCTTTGAGGGTAAATTCAAGTTTAAGATGGAAGTAGTGATAGGGGAGACCTTATCATTGCCTACAACTACCTGAAGGGAGGTTGTAGAGAGGTGGGTGATGATGTCTTGGGACAGGGGACAGGAGATAGGACAAGGGGAAATGGCCTCAAGCTGCACCAGGGCAGGGTCAGATCAGATGTAAGGGAAAGGTTCTTCCCTGAAGGAGTTGTGGGGCTGTGGCACAGGCTGCCCAGGGAGGGGGTTGAGTCACCATCCCTGGGTGTGTTCATAAAAAGGGTAGATGAGGTGCTCAGGGATATGGTTTAGCACAGGACAGGAACGGTTGGACTTGATAACCTTAAAGGTCTTTTCCAACCTTGTGATTCTGTGACTCTGTCTTGTTCCAAAACCAAAGTTGTATAAAGACTCTTATTACAAGCAGCAGTTATTAAAATCGAATCAAAATTAACAGAAGTGGCACAACCTAGCCTGCCATTATTTTCCCATGGTTGTTATTCCCCCCTCCACCCCTGCCTTGACATCTATACCCATGCCTATGGACAGGCTTAATATACATAGGCTGAACAAATTGATCAGTGATTAAAAAGAAGCCCAACCCAAATGCTGGTGATGCAAAATGGAAACGAAAGCAGAGCTTTGAAAGGCAAAACTGTTAAGATGAGGGAGTAACTTCTGCTGAGAGGATTGCACTCATGCTCTTTTTTACGGCCTTCCCCTTTGCGTTGTCTCTTCTGCAGGTTTTTTGGCTGAGCATTAGTGGTGTGCTTGTTTTCCAGGTGACTTTTTTTTTCATGTTTTTTGTCAACCTGCAGTATGAAAAAAAAAAAAAAAGAAAAAAAGGAAAAAAAATAAAAGGTGATTTTTCTGGATGCTTGGGGAAATAGCCTGATCCCAGACAAATTGCCCAGGAAGTCTCTGAAATGACTTAGCCTGCCACAGAGGCAAGGTTGTAAAAATTGAAAAGGTTTTCTCTTTTGACTCTTCCAACTATTGCAGAAAGAGACATTTGCTAGTGTATGGTCTCTGAAAACTGTCACCAAGCAAATTAAAATAACAAAAATATCCATCTGTGAACTCCCACACATCCAGCTTTCCTGCCCTGCTCTGTCACAGGGTATTAATCAGGCAGGGTACGTACGGTGTGCTCAGCAACAGCGGCTGCCAGGAGGGCTGGGTGGCTGATACAGGGGTTTGCAGGAAATACACACAAGTATTGGTGCTAGAAAACACCACGCTCCACTGATCTGGATGGTCTCCTCTTCATGTATTTTACAGGGAAGAGAAAAGTGAAACGAATAGAAAGGAATAGAAGAAACCTGCGGAAAGGCATGGAGGAAGCGATGCTCCTGGGACGTTATCCATCCTGACCAGTTACTAAAAACATCTCTGGAGACTTTTCATGAGGTCTGAAGATAGGAAAACAACCTAGAGCACTGCTTCTTGAGCCCTCAGCTCAGACATGGCCTGAGGGACTAGGTAGGTATCTGCAATCGCCAGACCAAGTCTACCCAGGACAGTATTTTCTGCCTGAGTCTTGTAGGTATGTGACCATGGGGTGGTTGGTATCCTATCACAGAGCAGTGAGCCAAGCAGGAGCTCTGTTAGCCCAAACTTTTAGTTTTGAGGGTCTGACTTGCTTATGAAATAACTGGGATTGACTGACTCCTCTCCTAGAAGACTCAGTCTCTCTTGGATGTTACTTACTGATGCACAAGCCAGGCAGAAGTTAAAAATAGCACCCTTGACCTAGCCTTCATGCTGGGAGAACTAAAAAGATGCAGTTTATGTTGTCATTGAATGTGTTTTGACAGGCTTTCACATAGCAGTAGCCAGTCAGTCTCCAGAAGCTGGATGGTGTGGCACAATTCACAGTGTATTTTATTTCCTTGCAAGTTCCTCAAGGCACTTTACAAGAAAGGAATCAAAAAACTGGCATAGCTCACCCATAACTTTAAATTTAAAACAAATGATTAACATTATTCTTACAGCAGACAATACCTATAGAGTTTGAGGGTTTTTTTGCCTTGCATAGTTGCACAATCTTTGGTGAAGCCACGACAGAAATCAGAAGATTGGCAGTTTTGCAGATAGTCTCAGCACAATGAGCATTGGTGGTGTGGCAGGAGAGAGGTCCTGCTCAGGGTGCTTGTTCTATAAAGCTCACCTGTGGTTCGAGTTGAATCCAGACCTCACTCCAACCATGTCTATTGCAGATGAGCTCCTTGGTTCCCCAGGCCTCAGGCACTGGGCAGGGTGGTCGTGAAAGATCTCCAGATGTTGGCTGATCTATCTCAGCTGATCTATCTCTTGCCATGGGGAGCACTCCCCATGCATCACACTGTCAGCTTCTTGGCCCAGTCTAAAGCTCAATGCTGTGCCTGTGTTTCGTAGGGCACATTTGAACTGTGGAATAAAGCAAGCAAAACCAAATCCTTGAAATATACCCCTGAAATGCACAAATAAATGAAAAGATGTCATTAATTGCATGCTGGGCAACTTGAAACCTTAAGGCTATTTGTCCTCTTTATTGACTTCTGAAAAGCCTATTACTGGGAAAGCTTTTGAGCACCTGGTTGAAGTTTAGTGCATAGTTTAAGTGCTTACCTGAATGTCTCCATTCATGCTTCCATTAGTCAATCAATCAATATCTGCACAAAGCTTTGAAAAAAATGCCATGGAGGAGGATGAGGAAGGGAGGCAAAGATAGTCACCACCCAGATGTTCAGAGTGGCTCAGGAAGCAGACAGGCCAATGTTTGCCTGCGGGGATCTCCAAAAGCACCAAACCAAGGCAATGCTGCAGAGTTAAATTTGCATTGAAACATACAACATTGGTGGAAAAAGAGTTTAGAGGATCCTCAAATTTGTCAGACTAGTGCCTGATCAGCTGGCCAGCTCAAGAAAAGGGGCATTATACAGACTTTACATAGTTAACCTGACTCCCCTTTGACTTCCCACTGCTTAGGTCAAGAGTCCAACCATTACAACACAGCCTCAAGAAGTGTTTGACTTGTACAGTTTTCAGTAATATGCATCATTGTGGAACTGGATCCTTTGTGCTTTTATTCTGTCAAACTTTAGACCTTCATCCTCCATGACTCCCAGTGAACGTGGCTGTGGGTCAAAACCATTGGGAAGTCAACTCCTGCCTTCGAAGGCACCCTGAAACCCTCAAAGTTTTCCTGGTCAATGAAGGAGCTGGAAAGAGGAGGCTTTAGAACACAGTTATCCGGGGATGAGTTTGTTACAGCATTTCTGCAGCTCTTCAGGTAAAGTATAGGTCTGCAGCTGGGTCTTGGAGGCAAGAAGTGCATAAAGCTTCAGCTAAACCTAGCTTAGAAGTATTAATTTCCATCAGGAATGCTCTTTTTGAACTTTTCACTGCATCAATTTCTCATAGCTTGGTCTCTTCCTTGAGTGGATATATTAGTGAAAATAAGTAAGTACATCTATCCCACTGGAGAGATGTTGGTGACAATATATTTCTAGATGTTTAAATGTAACAGTCCATCTGTTCTGCTCTCATGCCTTTGTTAAATGTACAGATATATTCATGGGGCATTATAGTCAGCAGCAATATGTATGAAATCAGATTGCATTCAACCTGGAAATGACCTACACTGTGAACTCTATAAGCAATGTATTTTCATATGTATCAGTCTTAGAGCTGTAAAAACAAGAAGGAGTTCAGCACCAGGGTAGTTTATACCTGCGTGGGAGAGCGAAGGAAAGCAAATGTTACCTGTGTCTTTCAGGGCTAGTCCTGCCCCTAGTCCTAGATTCAGTGTCTTTCTCCCAAGAAGATTGAGGGTCATTTTGGGGTTGTTTAGGGACTATTTTTGAGGAACGGTGTTTTAAGATGGTTTACTTAAAGGTATCAATTTTGAAGTGCAGTGACTGGCCATCACAAGACGTTATTGATGGATATACTATAGTCAGGACCTGATGTCATGTTCAGGATATACCCAGTTCATCCCCAGGTTACTGGCAGAGAGGAGGATTTAACTGGTATGCATAGTCCTATAGCCTGTAGGCAATCAGACAATGTAAGAGTGTTTCCCTTTGATCCTAGCAACAGGTACAAATCTGACTTTGTAAGGTTGGCAAGTGGAGCAAATAACCTTCTCTGGGGTTTGGCATGGAAGAGTTGCAGGAAAAGTTACCTCTTTCATGCCAGTGGGAACTCATCCATAGCCATTTCACCTGACCTTTCCCAAAGTCCCCCCATGGTCAGAATACCCAGCTGCTGTGGTAGCTGCTAGAATTTAGGCCAAAAAGGTATTTCATCTTTCTTTTAATATATTTTGTTGATTTATAGCAATTTTCTCCCCCAGTTATTTCAAGGTTGCTTTTGATAGCAAAAATCTTGGCTTAACAAGTCTGCACCTAACACCTTGCATCTAAATGCTAAATGCCAAATGCTAATGTGGTGGTGTGATTCACTGGTACTAGTGCTTGGTTTACTTGGTAGACTCATGCAGCTGAAGGCACTGTGCTTATGTCCTGCTTGATGGCCTTTGGATAGAGTGAATTTACTTTACTTGTCTACTTTGAGGACTAGAAATTTGGCAGTGTTTCATTTTCAGGTAGAAAGGCAAAGAACTGCTCAGATATTCTCTTGAAGCTGTCCTGAAAAGTGACTCATAATGACAGAATTGTAAAGGTCATGTGCTATTTTCTTTCCATAAACCTGGCAGTGGAAACATTACAGGTTTTCCTGGTCTTTATCCTCTCTCTTGATGTGATGAAGGTGTCAGGTTGTTTTTGGCTCCCTTGAAATCCTAACTATTGGAAAAGAAATGCAGAGCACAGATGAGTGCTGCTGCATCTCCATGTCTGTAGAAGCTGAGACTGGGAATAGCAACTGATAAGCAAGTTGGCTCATGGCAACATGAATGCCTACAGAAGATCCTCACTGTCAGCTGGAAAGTGTTCTTTGCACTGCTAGGAATGTGAAGGGTGACAAAAGCTCTTATAGCATCAAATGTAACAAGGAAAATAAAGTGGACATAAAATTAGATCTTGAATTTTTGGTGCCAGACCCTACTGAAATAAATGGGAAGTTCATGGAGCATGGGATTTGCTAAATCCCTGTAACCTGGGAAACCCTGTAACTGGTTCCTGAGGAGGCACTAGAAAAAAAAAACCCAAAAAAGTGGATCTGAAAACAGTTGTGAAAGAGAAGACATTCAGTAATAGAGTTTCCATTTCACCTTTCATCTGTAGATCACAAACTACTCTGTAGCCATGTGATGTGGGTCTCTGGACTGTGGCACCTTTAAAAGGAGGACTATATAATGAAGAAACCCAGAAACCTTGACTTCTGGCACAATGCATTTTCCATCTAAGTCTACCTAAACTGCTGCATGGACTCAGCTATGGGAAGAAGATGCAAACTGACAGAGCTGCATGGATTCTGGACCAACTTGAGGTAGGTAGAGGAGCCCATCTCTTTTTGCTTTGGGATTACCTATTTGCCTTGAAAAATGAATGGAAAGTGAACTAATGGCTTTGAAAACATTGCTCTTAATATCTGTCAAAAGTCCATATAAAATAAATTGAGCTCCTTGTTCAGGAATAATGTGTCTTTTCCCCCCTAGCTTAGAGCTATATTATTTTAATAAGAAGAGCTGGTGTATACAAGGGAGTAAATACAAGGGTGGGGGTTGCATTTCAAGCACCATAATGATTCCTCAGTAATTCCCAGTTTAGATACCTCAGTGTTGCACTGGAAGTGCTCTTTGTGCAGTTTAGCATCATTCTCTCCCCAAAGGCGCTCGAAGGAGTGATTGAAGTAAGGGTGTCCGTAGAGTAGGAGGAGAAAGCCCTGGAGAGTCAGTTGCTCTGCAAGAGCTGCTTGGGATTATTTCTCCAGACAGACAATTTCTAAATCTGGTTTTCCCTGAGCATTGAGATGACATTTGTAGCTGGTTGTGTGTATGTGAGTGAGTGTGAGTAAACGGTTTTTGGCAGGCAAACAAGCATGGCTGTTTATCCCAGACACAAACCTGGCCAGGAGCTGGTGTTGCTTCACATATGTCGCTTGATGGCTGTGAATGTGAAGCCTGCCAGGTTTATTAATTTACTGGTCAGAGGTGGAACTGGATCATTAATTAAAAGTAATAACTGAGACTGATCCTATGAAAGATAGCGTGTGTTTGCATTTTTAGGACTGATTTTTTTTCCCAGTTGTGGCCTGTTCACAAGTCAATTTGGCTCAGTGTCCAGTTTATTCAGTTCCTCCTGTGATCCAAGTCAGCATCCACGCTATTCATGCAGACTTGATTAGTGACAGAGAGCTAAATGAAGCTGAAATCTTAATTGATATTTATGGAACTGTGATGTCCAATGTGATACATTCTCATAAATAAGCATGAATGGGGAGCAGCTTTTTGTTTTGGAGGGGGTGACCTATCTTTGGTCCCTCGTTCTGGCTTTTTGGTTTTTCTGTGGTTTAACATCCCATGGTTTTGAGGGCAAATCTTATGAGGTGTGGCTGAGGGAGCTGGCATTGTTTAGTCTTGAGGAAGCTGAGGGGAGACCTTATCACTGCCTACAATGACCTGACAGGAGGGTGCAGAGAGGTGGGCGATGGTCTTTTCAGCCAGGGGACAGAAGATGGGAGAAGGGGCAATGGGCTCAAGCTGTGCCAGGGCAGGATCAGCTCAGACAGGAGGGAAAAGTTGTTCCCTGAAAGACTTGTGGGGCTGTGGCACAGGCTGCCCAGGGAGGGGGTTAAGTCACCATCCCTGGATACGTTTAATAGATGGGTAGATGAGATATGGTTTAGTAGAGGACAGGAATGGTTGGACTCTGTGATCTGAAAGGTCTTTTCCAACCTAGTCATGCTGTGATTCTGTGTTTCTCTGATTCTCTAATTCTTTGCCTGTATAAACATCCATGCCTGAGGGTGCACAAGTCTGTAGAAGATAACATTTGTAACCCAGCAGTATGGTGTATGCAATGCACATAGATCTCTGTAAACAGGTATTTAGTGATACAGGGGCAGTACCTAAACTCTTGGGAAAAAAAACCCAAAGTATTAGGATCATTCCCAAGAGAATTGCACTCATTTAATACCAGCAATGAGTTTGGTCTCTTTCTTTTTCATGACTGCTTTTGGGCCAAAGCATCCCAAAATACTCACTCATGGATCAGCTCCAAGAACTCCACCATCTGAGGGATTTGCTTGTTTCTTCTTTACGTTCTTGAGGATGAGTTACATCACCAGGTCACAGTACAGGCTTTGGTGGTGGTGTAGATGCTGTCAAAATCTGTGTCACCATCAGTGTGAACTACAGATTGTCAACACAGTCAAAAATCTGTCTGGATAAGTTTTTAAATTCCTATCTTTTAATATTTATCCACATAAAAAAATAATAAATAGCAAAGAGAGCATGGATAGGTTTTACCCCACTCCAAAGCTGAAAGTGTCGATTAATCAGAAACATGGCATTGGTAAACGAGATTAAAACAGTCGATGGTTTACAGGTTTCTCTTGTGCCTTTGTCACAATTTCCTGGAAATTTTCAATTCATTGAAGGCAATTCTGCAGCTCCCTTGCAGAGTAACTGGCAAAGCTGCTGTTGAAAAATAGACAAACATCCTACTCTAAGAATTTCCAGTTCTCTTCCGCTGCTGTTCCTTCCTGTTGGACCGAGACCTACTGTCACTTGCATATGTGAGTAACAAGCATCTTGCATATATTTACACTCTCTTGCAAGAATTGGCAGTTTGAGGTTTCTAGAGTAACCAGCTCAGACAGGATTTTTATTCTCTTTGCAGGGAAGTGCTTAATTGTGGGCTTGAATCTGGGCCTTACAGTAGAAACAACATATATATATATATATATAAAGGAAATGCTGAGAAGAGTAATAAAGAGCAATCTTCCTGTGAGTAAATAAAAATTACAAAAGGAAACAATAATCAATACATTTTACAGTTCAAGAGTTCAGCACATGCTGTTTCGGTACAGTACAATGGATAGGCAGCATCTGTGGATTATGAATTCCCACGTTTATGTGGAAACAGAAGTAAATAACTGAAACAAGAGTCATGTTGCAAGAATGTAAAACCAAGCTGGACTTAATGGTGTGCTATATTTAAAAGAGTGATGTGGTCCAAGGAGTATTCACTTTATCTTTTCCTTCAAGCTTGGCTGCCTGCAACCTGCCAGGACCAGCTAATACAAAAGAAACCATTTTTCTCTATTTCAATCACCAATAAAATACAATATGCATTGCACTTTGTTGCCCTGGATCCCAGAGCCTGACGTTACCAAGCGGCGATGTGTTAGGGATGTAAATAAATGGCTCTTCTCATTTGAGTTGGGAGAACCATTGGGAGGACTGGATACAGGGGAAGGGCAGGAAAGCACAGTGATGCTGTATACTTCTGCAATCATTTTTTTTTTTTTGGAAGGGAACAGATGTCTGGAAGCTTCATGCCATCTTGTCAAACCTTTTAGCTTTGTGAGTCAGATGCAGAAAGTCTGTCAGATGCCTGCTCTTAGGACACCTACTCAAAAATGCGATTTTGTGTACGTTTCACACCCCCCTCTCCTCCTTTCCCAACTTGCTTTTCCCTCTTTCCCTGCTTCTCACCCTGATATCGCTGCAATTATCAATCAAGGTCTGATCTCCAGCTTCAGTCCCTTTCATCTCTCTGTCACTGTAAGAGAAGCTTTTTAATGGGGCCATCAGTGATTCCTCTGAGTGTGAAGGATCTTCCAGAGAGTTTGAAGTGGTGTAACAGGCTTCTAGGCTTGCCTGCCATAAATGCTCAAGGATGGGCAATCTGGGAAGGGTCTACCCATTCCTAGGAGGAAAACAAGGTTGGGTGGACCTGATGACACCTAGGAAGCAAGGCATGTGGGTGGTGGGTTGCCCTGATGCTTCACCATGACAACGAACAAACATATGACAGCCTTTGGGTCTGGAAAGGCTGTTCAGTAAGCCTAGATCTTGTACAACTGAAAGTCTCATTAGCACAGAGTTGCAGGCACCTTGCAAGAGAAAAAGGCGAAATCCTGGTTTGGTTAAAATGTTCCTGTTGTCAGGGATGGATCCATTTTTCTGTAGCTGATGGTCTTGTTCCAAACTGAGGAGCCTCATGCATAATGCGGATTTCAATTCGATGATACATGTCCCGTTTGGCAGGTTAGCATGTGTGTTACCCAGTAAAGGCTACATCTTCTCCTGCATTAAGGGTCTAGGCTTGTACATCGTGCCTGTGTGATAATGCAATCCAGGACATTATATATGAAAAAAAATTCTGACATAGATGTACTTTCTAAAACCTATATTAAAAAAGCTATAATTTAGAAAAATAGTTCTTGCAATGGCACGTTAAGAATGAACAATTTTGAATAAAAAAAAAACACCACAAAAAGGATAAATTTTGAGTGCTTGGCATTGTCAGACAAATACCATTCCTATAATCTTCATCAAAATCAATCTTATACAGATAGTAACAGTTGTGCCCTTGTTCTAATATAGCAGAGCCATTTTGTTAATTTTCCTGTATTTTGCGAGGTGCATGGAAAATACATTTTATGAGCAGGTGCTCTCTTACTTTATATAGGAAGTATTAAATTTGATACCACTTTCCTTTAATAAGGCCAGATAATGGCACCAAATCTGAATCTATTATCAGAAGGAAGAAAGTAACAAGGATGGAGAACGAAACAAATGTAATTTCTCCTTATTACAACATTCACATTTCAAACTTGTGGAGTGTCTGTGCTTTACTTTGGAATAACTCCTGTGACTGCATAATGCTAGCATAGATATTGTTTAAAAAAAGAAATATATATATATATGTATATATAAAAATCACTGATAGCTTATTCAAGGCTGTGTCTTTGTGTTCTCATAGTAGCCCATCTCTTTAAGTAGGTTGAGTTGAACAACTACCCAGCAGGTGAAAAAACGTTCTGCTACTAGCACATCACAATCTTTCATTAAATAGTTACCAAATAATCCTATGCAGCAGAGAGAAAGGAATGCATTTCTACCTGCTGGCTGGTATCTTCACCACATGCAAGGTAACAGCGGTGTGTGGATGTAGAATGATGCTGGCAACGAAGCTATGTGCATTTTCTTTGGTTCCCCCTCTCCCCTCCTGGCAGCAGTATGAAAATCAACCAGCAGAACTAACGAAAATGACATAGTAAAACATGCAGGCAATGATTTTTTTTTCCCCCCCTTTTCCCCCAGTGCATACAATATTAGCCATTAGCCTGCAAGCGACATCGTTGCATTCGTATTTAGGGTAATTTTCACACTAATATGGTATATGCAAGCCAGATCTCTCACCAGAGAGAAAGTGGATTAATGGCTGAGTTTAGGGAAAGAAAAGAACACCAGCATTTATCAGCAGATTTTCTTTCAGGAGCGACATAAATTTGTGTTCTACATTTTTAATGGGAAAATAACAAAGTTCCTCAATTTTAGGAGTTTCATTCCTAATTTCACCTAAACAGATGAGATTTCTGTGAAATTAAAAAGAAAGAAGTGGGGATGGGTTGTTGTGCATGAAATTTTCTGCTACTTATCAGCAGTTTCTCCTCCCTACATGTGAGAAATGCTGTTTTGTAAGCTCTTTAATTTCAAACTCCTAAGAAGAAATCGATAGGAACGTTCATGCAAATGATAAAAGGCACAGTTTGCTCCTATGGTGCACCAGATGTGTGCCAAAGTGTCTACACAGTTCTTCCCAGAGCTCTGTGCTCTAACTTGATTCCTCAATGGGAACCCAGTTGCTTGAGGAGATCCCAGATTCTGGGATATTGTCTGCAGCAGCCCATCCCTGTTGAAAGCTACACTCTAGCTCCTGGTGCTATATACCCAACTCCTTATTGCTGCTGGTTGTGCTGGACCTCCAGAATCAGTCCCACTTGCATCTGAACCCATCCCTTGGCTGTGGCAAAAAATACCCATCACACACTCCTGATTTCCATATTTACAAAGCCTCTGACCTCTGCTGCTTGCAGGATTGCAAAAAGAAGCTGGATGACCTGAAACTGTAGTAACCTTGATCCATGTAACCATATTCCCAAACTTTCAAAGCTGGTATCTTTCCCTACCTCAAAAAGAACCAAACCAATTCAGAAACATGGGAAACAAAGGAAATGTAATGAAAAAAAATCCTGTCTGTGCTGAGAACTTCAACATAAAGTTTTACCCATTATGAAATTTGGGCTGACTGAGTTATTACCTCTCAGAAAACCAGCATTCATAATGGAAATCCTGACAGAGCCTTAACTACAGCTGAGTGGCACAGCTATAATTAACTCTGCCTTCAGACGCGTTCCATTAATATTTTAAGGATTTTTAATTAAAATAATTGTATTAGTTTATGAAAAATACTCTCTCCCTCAAGTTGTTTCATACAGAAAATATTCCAAACACATTCTTTTCTTTTTTTCCCCTTGCCTTTCCTCTCTCTTTCTTTTGCTTTTTAATTCCCATCTGCACAACAGGTTTCCTCCTTCCCTTCATTTTCTTCCATTGCTAGAACCCCATAGTTTTTCCCCAGACCCTGAAGCATG
The DNA here is from genome assembly GCA_022605575.1 of Laterallus jamaicensis coturniculus. Taxonomy (NCBI): domain Eukaryota; kingdom Metazoa; phylum Chordata; class Aves; order Gruiformes; family Rallidae; genus Laterallus; species Laterallus jamaicensis. Next base: position 36,756,118 of record JAKCOX010000006.1, read on the forward strand.
AAGGTTTCCCTTTTTAATTTTGTGTCTTTTCATGTTAGGAAGATCTGTGGGGGAAAGCCCATTTTTATCTTCCTGGAATTATTCTGTCCCTAGCTCAGCCTGGTATCAAATGCCTGGAGTTTTGCCCATCCATCCATCCATCCATCCATCCATCCATCCATCCATCCATCCATCCATCCATCCATCCATCCATCCTTCCATCCATCCATCCATCCATCCATCCATCCATCCATCCATCCATCCATCTATCCATCCATCATCTCCCTCCAGCAGCACATCAGCTCTGCTCTGGGGTCTGCACTGGCAGCTTGGGCATTTCTGGGTGGAGACAGTGTCTTGGTTTTCCTGATAGAGCTTGGAGAACCTCGCTCCATGAGAGCCCTTTCCTCCTCTGTTTACAGTGAGGTGGCATTGTGAGTCTTTCTTAAGGATGCTCTCAGCCCTGGAAGCCACCTCTCACCTCTGTTTTTTCTTAGCACCACCTAAAACTCCTGTACCCTGCTAGAAAAAAAGATATCAACCATGCAAAGTTGTTTGCTGGTGCTTTAAATATTAGTGTCTCTTTCTTACTGACCATCCTACAAGCCCCATCCTTTTTAGCTTGCCCCTTTTTGCTAATTCCAATATGACAGGAACTCAGAATATGCTCTTAATATTTAACTTACAAACAAGGCTGTACTGATCATCTTTGGTGCACGTGAAACAAAGAGAAGATTAGCTAGGAGAAGTGATGTTTTGTTTTGGAAGAAAAACTTCATTGCAGCAAGAATCTTCAGAGAACCGTATTCGACTTTTCAGTATATCACTAACACGGTGCTAAAACAACATTACCCTGCTGACATGTAGGTGGGCAAGTGAAATGGTCACAGGCACATAATAAATTGCTCCAGTGTATAATAAATCTATTGCTTGCATACCTACAACCTGGACAACTTCTCATACGGGTAACGCTTCGGTATATGATAATTTATTGAGAGGCTACACTTCTGATGATACATACAACTATTTGTACACAAGAAAAAGCCCCACGTGAATAATTTAACCAACCACTCCAAACTGATATAAAGCAGAGCCTGCCATCCAAAACAAATGAGACCCCATCCAGATGCTTCTATTGACTTATACTTGAATTCATTTCATCCTTATTTTATTTCAACTCTACCTTAAATTTTTTTTCTTTTTAAATCCTCTGTCCAGAATATGACATGGGTAACTTTTGAGCAGGCTCATCATTTGAATAATCAGCCATTTAGTGACATGTCTAGTCCTGTTTAATGACTGAATCTGTAAAAGTATGACCTCAAGCACTGGTTAACTTTAAAATAGCTGTGCCCACTGCATGACATAGCCAACAGGAAGCCATTAGAGCTCCAGCAATTACCATTTACATCCATCGACGAAGTCCCTATTTTATTTTAATCTGCTTAAGTACATTTTCTGCACGAGGTTAAAATATAAATCCCTTCTCCTGAACAAGACTGGTTTTCTGGCTGACTTGAGAGCACAATTTACAACTGATTTAATTTGTTCTTCACAAACATTCCTAATGACATTACCCTGGTGCATATACTGACTGCCTCCTCTTATTCCATTAACTCCCAAATCGGGTTTAAAGACCATATTGATGCTAGATGTTATTATGGGTGATTATCAAAACAACAGACAATGGGGCAAAGTGTTTACTAACTGGTTTATATATAATTTCTGTAATAACTACAACAGATGGTAATGCTACAAACAATAAATCAAGCTTTTCACTGCTGAAATAAATTGGCAGCCTGCAGTACAGAAATGCTGTATGTAACTATATACAGATGCTTCAGTCATCAACTGTATTGTTCATCTTATTAGAAAATGGGTCTGTTACTGCTATTACAGGAAATCTTTCCATTTGCAATTACAAATGTATATTTTCAATTAAAATTGTTTTTAACTGCCAAACTGGTTTAAGTATACTTTAACCTTTAATTACAAATAGAGTTATCACGTACTGCCAAACTGGTTTGAGGCATTTGTTTGTGTCTGTGCAAGTTCCTCCTCAAATTGGGTTTCCACTCCATAAATATATATCTGCCCTTCAAGAATCCTCTGGCCAAAAGGCATTTACAGTAACTTTAGGAAGTTAATTCAATAGTAGCTGCGTAAAAGGATGCTTGATTCGACAGTGCTTAAAACAGCATCAAAACCTGCAATTAATTCCATTCACTTTTGTTTGTAGTAATTTATCAAAACATTTGTCTCCCTACACATCCTTCTTTCCAGCTCCTCTCTGGGGAGCTGGTCCCACATCTTTGTACTCATGTCACCATCCTCTGGTGTTTCAGAGCCCCTGGGCTGTCTGCCCTCCATGGAGGACACCCTGCAGCTGCTCTACCACCAGTGGCTTGGGGAGAGAGCACATTGGTCCTCATGTTGGGAGCGAGTGATGGCAAGCTTCTATCTGTGGTAGTCTGGTATAAACCGTAGGCATGTTGGCCCTCTAGGAAGCAAGAATTTTATTACAAATGAGAATTTTATTATAATTCCAAAAATTAGTAGGATTTTTAGTGTCTTTCTCTGTTTTATGGCTGCTTTGAATTGTTCTTTGCATAAAGGTAGAACCATGAAAGGAAGACAGAAGTAGTGAACACATAATGTTTTCACAAGCAAGTGTCTGCCAACCATTGAGATTTCTACTCTTTGGGTGCTTAATTTACACTGGTTTTTAATTTGATTTTGACACCATCCACTGCTGAGAAGATAATTTAAACTACTGTAAGTCCCTAAAAATGTAGGTATTTATTTCCCTTTACAAACATAGGTGCTGAGCTGCATTTATCACTTCCAAAACTTTGGTCTTGACCCTGCTCCTTGATGTTGTGTCTTTGTGTGATGTTATCCAAACACCCTGGCTCTGCACATGCATTTGGAGCCCTCGTACTCCACAAAATTCTTTAAGAAGCTGGGGCTCGAGGGTTATAGAGACATGATGCATCTCAAAGAAACCTGAGGCCTTGTGTCACAGGGAAGATGAAAAAGACAAAAAACCAAAACAAAACACATCTGTCTTTAGTGCTGTGTGAGAGGTGAGACACATAGTGAGACAGGAGAAAATATTTGCCAGAATATTCAGAATGAATCGGGATGAATCATTCATGAATAAGCTGCCAACAGGAACATGTTTCTTTTTCCCCCAAATAATCACATAATAATTTCAAGGAGTGAATTAATCCATGAAAGTTATGATTGCTTTACGAGCTATTTAATAACAAGAAGATAATTGACATTTGAATTAAGTTTTCAGGAGTAACAAGAATAATATATTGGTTCTTTTACATAATTTTTGGCCTACCTGTGATCTCACTACTATTAGCTGTTGGTATAGTCATTGGCCTCAATAGATGTCTGCATAAAAGTGGTAAAAAAGCCTCTTTAATGGTTGATCTCTGCAAGTATGAAAGAAGAGTTTTAGTCCTAATTCTGATAGGGTGGGATAGAAATGAAATGAACTGTTCCAGATCCGATTTAGCTGCTGACGGTTTGTGAACCCATGAAATGAAAACGCCTGTCAAGAAATGTCTTTGATAGCTTCAGCTTTTAAGGTTGTTTTAGCAGAAGCCCAAATGCCTGTGCGGTTACCTGTGTCACCTTCAAGACTCCCGAGACTGGAGGCAATTCCTGCTCTGACACTGGTGACAATGGAGGGAAAGCATTGGATGGGGTGGCTGGCCATCTGCACGTGGAGTAGATGTTTGCTTAGGGGGGGTCACAAATATTTGAGGGCGGGGTCACCAAGAACCAGCTTAGAGCCCGACAGTGAATTTAACAGGCTATCAGCTGTGAATCCTTTGCTCTAGCCAAGGACTAAGGGGTAGTCTGCTCATACCCATCCGTGGTATAAATCTGGATGTGTCCCTGTGCTGTCCCTGCACAAGCTCAGGAGACACAGTTGCTTGCCCTGGTTTCATATCTTACCTCTTGCCTTCTGACTGGACAATTGACCTAGTTACTGGAGGTAAGACACTTTTTGTGTGAGAAGGGGGTAGCTCTCACTGGAGAGCATCGAACGTATAGTACAAAACTCTTCCTGTTCCATCAGCTATGCATATGTATGCACAACGCCCTGCCAAGGCAACGGATGCAAATGATATCTGCTGTATATACTAAAGATAAAAAAGTACCTTCCCCGCCTTATAAAGATCTTTAATTAGAATCCTGCGAAGGTGCAATCTGATTATTTGCTAATTGCCTTTCCATATTTTTTCAGGGCCTCACAAAGCATCAGGGATACTAAAGAGCAAACAGTGCTTTAAGGCCACAGTACAATGTGACAACAGTGATAGATATGCTAATTTCTTCATTCACTCCACTTCACTTCTTTTATTCTTTCCAATTAAAGCAAATGCTACTGAAACTGTAATTAAGCTAGTGCCGTAGCCCTGATTGCCTGCTGTTTTAATGAAACCCTATTGATTTTTCTTTTATTTCTAATGGCCACACATTGCGTTCAATGGTCAAACACATGGATGTTACAATGCACGGCCAAACTTAATTTTTGTTCTCTAAAAGGTTGGCCTTATCAGGAAGAATATCAAAGGAGCTATTTGTGTGAGGTCTCTATAGTTTTTCCTCTATCAGCCTGAAGAGATGCACTTCGAGCAAACATATTACCATTAAAAAGAAATGAGTTACATGCTGTAGAGAATAAAAATTACTATTAGTCTCCTGTAGTTGCTGTAAGTTGCACACAGATTTGGCATATTCACGATTCCCAGCATACTTTTAAGTTTTATTATTTTTAATACAAATTCTCTATCTGGAAGAGAATGTGGGGAACATTCTATTCTCTACATTAAGCTATTATAAATCACACCAGCAATTTAAGGCATAACAGGCTATGAGCACTTTCTGATTTGTTGATAATTTTATGGAAGAATTCATTTTCACTGGTAAATTTCGCTGAATTATTTCCTGGTTTGCCTGGAAGTAGTGAAAAGGATAAGGAAAAGAAAAACTCTCTTAAAAATCCCATAAAACACGTAGTATACCTATAAATTTATTACTCACCAATTGGATTGTTCGGCTGGGGAATTAGGTATTTAACTGGGTATAGCTTTCCTGCAGCTTCATATTCACGTGTAGGAGCCAGTGTGTACAAATCAGTGCACTGGAAGAAGGGGCTAAGTCTCACTGCAAAGGAGTCTGTCCAACCTCTTCTGACATGCTGCAGCAGGAGCTCACTACACGCACTAGACACATCTACGGGGAAGATTGAGGATTTTATTTCACTAAAAATGAATATATGTGGCCCCCATTCCAGTTTTTGCTTAAGGAAAATAAATGGCAAGAAGAAAACATGGTTTCCTACCTTTTCTGATCTAAAAATGTTTCTTTTACGACTGCTGCAGAAGACAAACTGTAATCACATTCAGGATACACAAAGTCGGCAGCTGGCTTAGCAAACATACAGAAAACGGATGAGCTGAGGCCCTGATCCCTTATGGGTGTGCTGAAAAGCAAGGATTTTTTTTTAACCTACATTTGTGTTGTGGTTTAAACTCAGCGGAAAGCTGAGGCCAGGACAATTTGTTAAACTTTAGTCAAATATTCATTATTTTTTTCCTGGACCACGTCCACAAATTGGTTCTTACAATTCCTTAATCAGCACCTCTAAATCAGAGACTTCATGTTAGAGTATTGGCAATCTGTAGGGGAAGCATCTTCTCATGATAACTGATAAATTGAGATATAACAGGTTTTGCATACAAAATGTTACTGAGCATAGTTCGAGCCAGTTAAACAAGTCCTTAGAGCACAGATATATTTTGTTATGCTTCATTAAATTTGTGCCAAATTAAGGAAAATATCTATCCAGTGTCCTAGGTCTTCATCCTGTAGTCTGAGATGCTTGAGCAAGTCTTCAGGCTTGCCAAGAACCACCATGAAAGCTTCCATGGTATTTCCTTCATGGACCAGCTTGTGGGATCAGGATGAGCTTTTGTCAGAGGTAAAAATTACATGAACCCCAAAGCTGCTAAATCTGACCTGAGAAACTGGTCAGGCTGGACTTGAGGAAGGCTTAATGCCTCCTTCTCAGGGGAGGGGCTGTTTTGGTAGGACAGGGACTGCTTGTTTCATAGGAACAGTACCTGTAGGCTCAGGTCAGCCTAGCAAGCCCATGCCAGAGTCCACCACTATAATATCCCTGATGGTTTCACTGGGAAAGTGACTATAAAATCCTGTAGTAATATACGTAAATGACACTGTAAAATGCCATCTTGGCCTGATTTGTTTGAGAAAGAAAATGCAGAAAGAATATGGACAGTTGAAGGTAACCTATAGGGGATTTATTATCTAGAAGTGGATTTGGGCAGAGCTCCTCTCGCCTTTCTACTTGCTTGCTCACTGCCTGGACCACCTGCATTTCCCTGCAGATCTCATTTTCAAGTTGTCTATCCATACGGGGTTCCCAAGAAGCTGATCTAACCGTACCATTGCTGCATCCCCACACGTAAGGTCTGATTGATGAACAACAAAACCAGCAAAAAAAAAAAAAAAAAAGGATTAAAGAGTGACCATAAATTTTTATTACTAAAATAACATTCCAAATTTCAGCCCCATCTTACAGAAAGCTCAGCTCTTTGCCATAGCCACGGTAGTAGCACAAGATGTGAAGCAGGGAAACATATTGCCATTTTCCCCACAAATAACCAAGTAGTCTTGCTTGCTTTATTTCCCGGTCTTCCCCAGCTACAGTTCTGAATCACCTTCTGTCTGTGACCACTGAATGCTAAATACACTTTTATTTTACCTGTAGGCACTAAATTTTTCAAAAGCCTCACATTACTATTAGCCTGCCAGCAAACCAGGAACATCAGCTCTTTTTAATTAGATTTTCTAACTGTGATGTTCATTCAACAAGGGATAAATTCCCTTTAGTGGAAGTTGTGGATTACACTTGGACTTGTTAGCTCTGGAGAAGTGAAAATAATAAATAAAATCTGTCAGGGAAAAGCTAACAGTAGGAATAGTAGAAAATAAGATACCATCATGTCACTACTCAGCCCTGTCAACCGTTACACTAATCAGGACAGAATTAAAAACACATTTTCTCCCAAGATGTTTCACAGCCAAACCGGTTAAATACAGATTTTAACAAAATTGAAAGCATATTATATGGAGATTTGTGGTTTCCAGCTCTGTGAGTGAGTGCTGAAAGTGTGATGAAATAACAAAATTGCAGCCTAATAATCTATAGAATAATATTGTCAACTAATGGATTATAATAAAATAAAAGCTATTATTAGGGTAAAACATTATAACAAAAAAAAATCCAACTTTTATTTGTAGCACCTCCCCCTTAATGGTTTCAAGCATTTTGAAAGGTAATTTAAACAAGTACATTGTGTCCTTATTGAAACTGTTTCATCTCGCTAGCTGCTGAAAATGGCTTTAACCATCTCTCTGAACAAAAGCTCGCTAATAAGACAACAAAAAGCCTACAAAAGCACTGGCTCAGCATCACTGCAGAAAGGCAACTAAAGGCAGCCTGCAAATGGTCTGTTTCTTTTTTCTTGCATGTAATTAGATGAATTAAAAGGACAAAGTAGTTAATGTTACTGTTGTCCAAGGCCCCCGGTTCTTTTCATACCGCCCGCTCTAGACAAGAGCCTGTGGCTCTCGCTCCAGCAATGCGGTGAAGAATGTTGGCAATAAGTAAAATTAACAAGCTTAATCTGTGAAGAATCTGGTCTGAGTCATAGATGAAATGTATCTCTAGCAACGAAAGGCTAGTAATTCCTGGTCTCCTTTTATATGCCTAATAAAACTTACAATAAATTAACTGCATTTTAGTTTGCAGCGCCAGCTCTATTAATCAGGGCCGAGACGTGTAGTCAAGTTACAATAGAAAGAACTCAACTGGGTGCATTTCAGTTATGCAATTAGGGCCCATTGGCCCGGCTCTAATTAGGCCAGGGATGTTGATATTTCAAGTACTGTTTTATCATTAGGTTTCATTTCCTTGGAACATCCTCAATGGCCAAGTAGTGAGAAGGGCGGAGGATATTATAAGCATGGGTCATCAGAAAGTCATTAATGGGAGTTAGGAAGGGAAGGGCTGACATTAATACCTCGCCCAGTGAAATGTTGAGCTGTTTCTGGGAGACTCTGAGGCCCTCCATCTCACAGAGATGGTACCTGAGAGGGGAAGGATCAGGCTCCCTTAGAAATGCTATTGTTGTTTAATTGTTAGCTGCCAGATTGGCATGCCCTGACAGCAGGCACTGCAGAGAGGGCTGAACCTAATATGGAGGTGTTGATTCCTCACTCCCTGAGAGCTGCTTGGATCAAACCTGGAAACACCTGTTTCTAACCAGTAAGGGAGCAAAGATACGGCAGGCTTGTTAGGGTAATTCCGATGATGTTGCTTGGTCATCCTCATTTTGCTTCCTCTAGGTGCAAGATTTGCTCTCAGGTATTGGCTCCACCATTCAGACAGAAGATGGAGGTGGCTCACCTTGCTCCAGTGCCCATGAAGAAGAAGTTGTCTACCCTCAGCCCAGATGGGGTTATGGTCCCTGCACGGACAAATCCAAACAGTGAAGGTCAGAAAAAAACCAGAGGGGAGGGGGGAAAAAAAAGAACCATCAGTCCTCAGTTGTTCTTTTCTTGCCAAACGTTAGCTTAAGTCTGTAACTCCAAACAATATTTCGCCTGTTTGTAAAATATGACTTTGTTTCATTATGAAAAAAGAAATTACATAATTAAATTCATTATATCCAATTACTATATGATTCATCTGGCGGCTTAATGAAGCTTCACATTATACTAACAAGATAAAGCAAAAGAATAACATTTTATGAGACTGCAGGCATTCTGTGTACAGCAGACTAGGTAGTTTATGAGCTATATACAGTGCACTTCCTAATAGTACATATTGTATTAGCTCGAGTAGGGAAGTTATTGCTTGCTCCTGTGATACCTCACCCATCTCATTCTGAAAATTTTCTAAACTAAAAAGAAAGTTCCACTTTCTTTTCTTTTCTGTCCAGTCTGAGGCCTCTCTTCTGGGTGTTGCCAAATTTTATCCAAGAGGACCATACGATGGGAAGGAGTGAGCTTAATAGGATCATAACAAAAAAAAATTCTAGGCAGCTCTCCAGCTATAAGAAGGCAACACGTTTTGGATGCAAAAGAGCTGGTTTGGTTTTGAACCTGTGACCCAGAGGTGAATTACCTCAGTGTCTCCGTTGATAGGTATATAAATATTTTAAATACGATTTTGCAGAAGTGTAAAACTGCCTTTTCTTTCAAAGTATATTATCAGCCTAAAGAAGTCTATCAACTCTGTCCTCCCAATAATTTATGACCTAATAAAAGGCTTCTGTCTTTGGAAAAACTGACAAAAACCCATAGTTTTATCTTTTGGGAATGATATCCCTCAATATAGTGAAGTCTTGTCTTCAAAATGTGTGTCTAAAACTATTTGAAGTGTTCACAATTTTGAAATTAGTCACTACCACAGGAAAGGGACAAATTAAAGGCATTCAGCCTCCTTTTTCTTCCATGTATTAGTGCCCTTCAGCTTTTCTCATTACCATTTAGTATTTCTGGACAACTATTGATATTCAATGGGAATGTAAATGGGCTTGAAAATCATAAATTGTGAAAAATAGGTTTTGGAGACATCAGAAAAGTTTGAGGAAAAATGACATTTGCCTACGTGGGAGAACAACAGGAATGCTTTCACTTTGTTATTGAGGGATAAAGCTGACATCTTTTAAACTGGAGGCTTTGACTAGTTATTAGATGAAGTTTCTGAATTCAGCCCTCTCAGCTGAGCAAACCTTGAAGACTCAGAAGTAATGGGAGCAATGAGTTCCAGGATAATTAAGAGCCCCAGCTTTTATTACTACTGGCAATTTACTCCAGTGAGCAGGCTGTAGTTGTGCTTGCTAGTGACTTTTGGAAAGGGACATGCTGAAAGCCATCAATGAGGGATTTAAAAATCTCTCCTCTAAATCAAAATTTATCAGCTGGTGACATAAAAGCTGAAATATTTCCTGTGGCTAAGCCTTCATCATCTCATAATTTCTTTAATTAATGTAAGAAAAACCATATCTGCCTCTGGGCAAGTTTCAGTTTTGGTCATTTGTCTTACCTTCTGTGAGTAGGAATTGCTTTGGAATATAGGCAGTCATGGTGGAAAGGACTGCAAGCCCGACAGGAAGGATTGAATTAGAGCATGGTGATGGGCAGCTGGCAGAGCCGCCTCAGCTGTATGTTATCTGCTCCAACCAGGAGATTTCACAGTTAGCCACACTGACAGTAATCAAACCCCAAATACCCTCTTCCCTAAACGCTGATGGTGCAGTAACCCCATCCTTGGTAACCTTGCATTTGAACTGGAAGCTAAGGATGACACTGCCAAAGTCAGAGACAAGCTTCTGGAGAGACTCCATTACTCCAGCAAGCACCGAAAGGAAGGTGTTCATCCAGGTGTTGCAGCCTGCCAGTCCCTGAAGGGAGATTATAAGCAGGAGGGGATTCAACTTTTTAAAAGGATAGACAATGGCAGGACAAGGGGGATGGATTAAAACTAAAGGAAGGAAGGTTTAGATTAGATATTAGGGGGAAGTTTTTTACAGAGAGAGTGGTGAGGGGCTGGAACAGGCTGCCCAGAGAAGTAGTGGATGCCCCATCCCTGGAAGTGTTGAAGGCCAGGTTGGATGGGGCCCTGGGCAACCTTGTGTAGCTCCAGGCCTGAGGTTGGTGTCCCTGCCTGTGTCAGGGGGGTTGGAGCTCTGTGATCCTTGGGGTCCCTTCCAACCCAGACCAGTCTATGATTCTATGATCCAAGGTGTGCTACAGGGTTTTACCTCTCCCTAGTCAGGTCTGACTGGTGGGACTCATGGTGGATTTAACATCTAAAGAAACATTCTTCAGTCCTGAGATCAAGTGATAAAGCATGACCTATGTCATACTGCTTAAATCAGTAACTGCCAAAACATCACATCCCAGTTCCCAACACCCCCCAGGGACTGTTAGATCATGGAGTGAATCTCTCAGAGCTTGTGTACCCCTCAAAGGTACGATGTGTGCCACACTTTTCCTTTGCTCTATGTGCAATATGCCATCCTGCCTGCAAGGAACTGGAAGGGCTTTGTGCACTGCACCCTCAGTTCCTCTAAGCAGTCTGCTCCCCCAGGGACCAAAGCCTGTCCCATCTGAGTATTTGTGCAACATCTATTTCCCTCCTGCAATGCTGGACAAGGTTGATGGTCCATTAGTCTGGCATGTGTGTGCATTGTCATGCCATTTTCAGCTGTTTCATCTCTTCCCCACACTGGCTGATGAATCTAAGCTCACCTCCATGGGGTCTGTGCAGCACAGCTTGCTGTACTTCATACAGATGACAGCTGGTGAGGGCAGTTTGGGATAGAGTGCCTCAGCCATCCTACTGGGGATGTTCCTGTCCTCTGTTCTCCTTGGGCATGGCCATCACTGGGTGAAGTCTGGTTTGTTGAGACCACATCTCTCTCCAGAGATGCTAGATCAATCGACTGGAGGGCTCAAGCGCAAGAGTATCATCATAACTCTTTTCCCAGGCACATCAGAGCAGTTTGATGGGTAATGGGTTATTACAACATTCCTGCAAACCTGCCCTGTCCTCCTCTAAAAGCTCCCTGGAAGCAGGGAGGCTGCTGCTCCTTTTGTTCTGATTTTAGCCACAGCAAGAGAGCCTTGGTTGGTGAAAACACACATGTGCCTTGCATATCAGCGCTAGATCTGGCGACACACACAGCTGATGGACAGAACACGCTCTGGCATATCTATAGCCATTATAAACATATTATGCATCTCCATTCAGAATAAGATAACAATATAAATTGTACAGCTCTTTAACCAGTTGCCATGAGTGACAACCACAAATAGCTGCTGGGATATCTTGAGAGAGTTGCCTCTGCCTCTTTACAAGGAGCAATCAAAGGTGCTTCTTATTTCTGGGGCAGAAAAGTGAATCAAGGGAGCTATCAGATAACAGAGGTTCTTCCTTGCCTCCCCTAGCAGCTGCTGCTTACAACCGCGTCATCATGTAATTGTAAAATGAGTACGGTAAACATGATGCATAATTAAGTGTGGAGAACCTTTAGAAAATGTACTAAAGGCATAAATAGAGAGCAGGATGAGATTTCTGCCAGCAGTGAATATCTTTATTAAAAGGTTGTAGTTTCTGGAGATTATTGTTTAACCAAATTATCAATGTGAATGAAATCAGGCTTTGGGTGAACTTCTAATTCATGCAATCTATCAGGTGTTATTTAACTGTTGTTTATACCATATGGGAAAAAGCAGTGCTGTCACATTGTTTATCACTAGTAAAAGCCCTGATTTTTTTTTTGGGGGGGGACTAATCTCCTGTTGTCATGATGAAATATATGAATAATTTAATGCAAAACCATTTAGAAATATGTCTGCTGTATCTACACATATTTTCTGGGTGTATTTTTTTGTTAGAAAAAGAATTTGTTGTAGAGAAAGGGTTTGAAACCATCACTAAGTATTACAGTGGTTTTAGTGGGTACATCATTACCTTCAAAAGTGTGTTAAATCAGTGATTTGGAAACACCAGGAATAACACCATCACATAGACGTAGTCTTTAGTTGGCTTTACCACCATTGGGTGGTAAAGAAACTGGACATGGACAGAAAGCTTAAACTGAAAAACACTAAAAGCATACAAGGTGTTTTAAATCCTTCTGCAGAAGCTGCCAACACCTTCTAGTATGATTTTCCAAAACGCTTTCACTTCTGCCAGAGGACCCTTAGTATGTGGTTCTGGATGCACCAAAATCCCTTGAATCTTGATGGGTCTGTGGGGATGAACACCTGTGGCCACATTTGTGGAGAACAAATCCAAATTTCCAGATACAGACATGCACCTGAGCTTACAGCTCTGGCAACATACAACAGCAATAGAGTACCAGTCTACTCTCTCTTTTCATCTTGGATGTTGCTTGTGAGATAGCTGCTGATAGGAGGAGACACTGCAGCAAGTTGCTCACGTTTGCTGACTTGAGACTTCATTTTTCTGGCTTCCCTTCATAAAAACATCTGCTGCCAAAGTAGCCCTGCTAAAAAAAAAAGCAGAAAGATTTATTCTTGGTTTCTTCAGCTGCTTCACTATGTGGAAGAGCTGTGGAAAGGTTTACAGCCTCAAGAAGAAAGATGAAGCTGGGAGATAGAGTGAGAAAAGGGAAGTACACAAAATAACAAAAAGTTGTACTGCACATCAACTGAAGGTCCACAACTTTCACTGATCAGTCCATTAACTATGGGAGTTATTTGTGATAAGAATAGTGACCATTTGTTACTGATATAACTCCAACAACCCATAATTATTCTTGCATCAATTATTTGGAGAGGTTACTAATCAAAGACGATGCAAACAAAGATGGTGGTACTCATTTTCTAGAAATGGGTAGGATCAGTGTGTTCCAAGGTACATGCCTATCTGGCTCTTGCTTTGTATCTTCTGGGATCATCTTGACACTCATCCCAGTTCTCAGGAAAAGGGAGGATCATCTTGACATTCATCCCAGTTCTCAGGAAAAGGGACATCTCCACAACAGTACCATAAAAGGGTTATCGTGTAGAAACAACTTAGCAGAGAACAGAAATCCTCTCTGTCGTAGGATGCTTGGTGGATTCAGATTCACAGAAGATGACTCATATCAGCTTCAGCCTATGACTTTTTTCCATGAAAATACTTTACATTTCTATCATCTGTGGGGCATAACCATCATTTTGTTGGGAACAATGAAAGAGTTTTGTCACAGAGATGTCTTTATCTGTGAATCTCAATCAGCCTCAATCTCAAATCTCTTCAAAGTTTGCCAGGTCCCGTGGTTTATCAGTCTGTACTTCTGGCTTCTCATAGGAATTTTGAAATGGTTGCCAAGATGATATATAATCTGGGTATTTGTCCTTTAAAGGCAGAGTGAATAGGTGCTCTGCGAGGATCCTTTGAACACATTTTGTGCTATTGATGGTTCGGCTTGTTCCCTAAACCTGGCCTGCTTGAATATCAAAGGTGGTAGCAAATGGAAAACATTTACTCATGTCTTTCTCCAAGTGCAGTGTCTGAAACCGTAATATGAGCACAACACTCGGATCCCTGGCCATTACAGCTGGCCCAAAGAGCTACATCAGAGACTTATTAGACAGCTTTCTGTCTTAAGAAACCAAACAGTTTGTAAGCAGTTCTCCATCTTTACTAGAAGGTCCAATGTCTGAAACAGCTGCCTTCTCTTCCATCCTCCATGTGATAATGTAAAGCAGGCTTCCCTGTGCAAATAGCAAGGGCCTTAAAGAAAAGCAGCAAAAGGAGTTTCATTTCTTCATATATCGTTGCTCTCTGATATGATACATAAGCTGCAGTGAGACTAAAACACAGTTATGGGGGAAGAAAATTACTGGAACATTGGAAGATGTCCCGGAGGGGATTCTCACACCAAAGCGGATTTATTCCTCCTATAGTGACTGCTACCACAGCACCATTTTTACAGCTCCATGCTAGTTTCCCAGTTGAACTCCACATATTCTGCAATTACATGAAGTAATTGAGTGAAAACTAGGCTGGCTGTCTTTATTTAAGGAAGCAAGAGGAACACCAGGAAAAGAAAGCGTGGCTTACATGGCAAAGCAGGGGTAGTACCTTGGGAGAATTGCCTGGGGAGTGGCAATTAGGTCTGGAAAGCAACCTCAAACCCATCTATGAGTACTGTTCTTGGTGATCACTAACTAAGGTCCAGATGCTGTACATGCCCAACTGCAATGACTTCTACTGGCAAGGACCTCCCAACGACACCCGTGGCAACCAGGCAAAAATTAGTTGGAAGTCTCCACCTGGAAAGTGAGCTGGTATCTTTGATTTCAATGGCAGATCTTGTTTAGCTGTTGCCTTATGTGCAAACCCAGAGTTGCTGTTCAGGATGCAAGCCAAAAAACAGGGGTAAGTTTGCAATGCTTTTCGTCCACTTGCAAAGGGGGCCTTGGAATAGCAATAGGAAGGGGTAGCACAATGGCAAGCCAGTCTCTGTCCAGCAGCAGAGCTCAGCTCTTCCTGTTAGAGGAGGCTACTACATCAGAGCAGGCATTTTGGTGCTTCACTGAGGGTAATTGAGTTTTCAGAGATTTGTTGGTGCTGAGCTCCCAATGAAGTCAGCTCACAGCCCATCATACCACACGAGGACTTACCTCTTGGGGACCTTCTTGATGTACACCCAGCTTCTTGGGAAATCAGATGTGTGTCCCACATGATATTATTTGTGAAAATTCCCCCTTTGAAATCAGCAAATAGATTATTACTTGGCTTCTAAAATTCAACAGTTCAAAAGGTGATTTTTTCCCCCACAGTTCCTGAAACTTCTCATGCATTTTCACTTACTATCTTTCATTATTTTGAAATTGAAATGATTGTACTTTGAACAAGCATTCACCTCAGCATAAGGGAACAATCTTTATGATTTTCAGTGTCCTGAAATATGGGGATGAATAGTTCAGATGGTAATAAATTTTACTGCCAGATAACACCATATACATAGGGCAAATATATTTGCCAATGCAAAAATTTTAATGTAAGGACCAATTATTTTCCATAAAAAGAATATTTTCTGTAGAAAAAAACCTTCCATCTATGTTACAGTCCATTGTGTTTTACTGGATCTAATTTATATTTGGAAACTAAAATTAAATTTTCCTTTTAGATGAAATAAAGCAAATTTATATTGAAAAATGTTACACATTAAAATAACCCTTTGGAAAAATGCAATTATTCCATGTAAAATAAAAAAGCAAGCATCATTCAGTCTACAAAATTATGTGGGTGTTTATTTAATTGCCAAATAAAATTCTATTGAGGACAGGAATAAATATAAAAGGGAGCTGTCTAGCTTGGGAATGACATCTGTCATGTTTGCCTTACAGAAAAGATCAATGTAAGGCTAATTGTAAGTAGCCTCTCAAAATGTACCTTCAACATTTTTTTTAGACTACCTAGACACACAGGACTGTGTATTGAACTTCTGGTGTTGCTGGCTCTGTGTTGGAGCTGAGAGCCCATTGGGACATGTTTCTCTGGGTATACATCAATGTAGTCCCCAAGAGATAAGTCCTCATGTGACTTATGGTTGCCATTACGCCACCCTGTCGACCTAATGTCTTAAACATGATGGACTCTCATCTGGAAGATAATTATCACGATCATCGGAAATATGCTTTAACTTTAGAAAGTATAAATCACTTTAATTTGACAGCTGCAAAAGAAAAAAAGCATAATGAAGGTCAGTAGCAAAAAACTGTAAAAGCTTGATTTGAATTTTAAACCCAGGAAATTAAAAAAAAATAATGATTAGTGTTCAAACATGGGAGAAAAGCATGAAAGCAAAAAAGCAAACGCTTTTTTTTCCTGTAGCACGGATGTGAAAGACTCAGATCCTAACTGAGCAAGCTGAAGTCAGATAGAGTCATATTTCCAACTCTTGTTGCTTACTATGGATTTCAGCTCAGGCTTTTAAATCCAACGATGATGTGATTTAAAGTAGAAAAACCCATGTGGAGCTGTGGAAATCTGTGTTTCCGTCCAGCCTGCCAACACCACCAGGAATTTTACACTTGCTACTATTGAGGTCAAATATTTCTTTTAGAACTCTCTGGTCCTTCTGTCTACCATTTTTAGCTATCAGCTAATGGCTTTTTGAGTTTTATGTCTTTTATGCACAGCCATGGCTTTTTCCTAACGTGACTAGCAGTGGCAGGAACAGAAGATGCAGATGGTAAAGAAACTGTTTTGCAATCAGATGTTTTTATGTTCCTTAAAGCAGCCTGTGTCTTCAAAGGCTAGATAAAAACAGGACACTGTGAAGTCACTTGCAGGTGGGAACGCAGGACAGTAGCCTCTTGGTGAAGGATTTCTAGGGTTAGTTTTGTTCTAGATGGAAAATATCACCTCAGTTACCCCGGCTTTGCTTAAGCTCAGACACATGGTAAAAAGATGCTCCTCTGGTGGAAGGTCTGTACCAACCCACCCAAAAGTCTGAGGGACACAGAGAGATGATGCATCCTCAGCTGCTCTTATTTGTGTCATAAACTTTCACATAAATGGTGGAAGTCTTCTATAAAGGTTTATGGTCTTATACATATGAACTTGAGGATTGACATTGCCTAAGTTACAAAAAATAACACAAAATAAAATTGACCTCATAACACATGGGAGCACCTCATGCATCATATGTCAGCAGAGGTCCTCAGGGAAGGAGATAATCTGTGGATAACCCTTCTGGGGCTGGACCCCTTGGGTTCCCAAGGTAGGTCCCATGTCTCATTGCTGGTGTCCCGAAGGCTGTGTGAGCCTGCAGCTCCCCACTTGTGCTTTGCTCTTCCTCTCTCCTGAGCGCTGCAGGTAGGAGGGTCCCACCAGAAAAAGTCACCTCACTCTTCATCAGTGCAGATGTAAGCCTCACACCCAAAAACCCTTCCCAAACCTGACAAACTTTAATCAGACTGAGAAGGCAACACCCCTCTTTTATTAGTCTTACTGAGTGCCAGGCAAAATTTGCCTGAGATCCCTTTTTGGCCACGTAATTGCTGTTTGCCAACTCCTGGCTCACACTACCTGCAAACTGTGGATTTCCTCTCTCTTTTGTTAGCCACCGGTTCAAATGGCAAGGTTCATCAGAGCAGTAAACAGACGAGGTATTATTCACTTGTTCCTGTGCCAGCAGCACATAATTCAGGCTGGACAGACTGCAGCAATTATGATGCATTTTTCATTCACTCAAATGAATCAATCACTTGCTTCTCTTGCCTGTGAACAAGAAGTAACAAAACAGAAAGCAAAAACAAAAATTAAAAACTCAAATCTAAATAGTTGCTTGTTGGGCAATAGACAGGGAGACGGTTTGTTTTTTAAGACCAACATTTACATGAAATTATCTTCTTATATAATTAACAGCCCCCGGTTAATAACCCTTCTGTGTATCTATTGAAATGAACAGATGAATCATTATCATTTAGCACTTATAGGATAATAACAGGATCTAAAAACTATCAAAAAACGGAATACTTGAAAATCTACTGGAAAGTGGCACCTCCAGAACAACACGAACGTGAAAAATGGAAAGATAGGGAAAGTTTTAAACATGCAAAATGCCAGTCTCTGCAGTCTGGCTCAGGGCTTGAAACCAGTTGACGGTGCTGGGTGCTGTACACACACCCAGTAACAAATTGCTCATGCCCACAAAGCCATGGGGGTCACTCCCAAGATGCAAGTGGCGCTAAGAGGTTTTCTAACCTGAGCACATATAGCTTGCCCAGCTTCATAGAGGAAAAGCTGAGAACAAAACCCCATTCCTCCTGCATCCCAGGATCCTGCTGTCACTGTGTGATTCCCCACACCTTCTCTGGGAGGGAAGAAATGAGGCCAAACAAAAATAATGATATAGTTAATTTCAGAAATAACTCTAATTTAGACGTAAAGCCTCTGAAGCCATAACGGGGCCGTATTATGAATATGATTGTCTGAAGTTAACGCTCTCTTTTTATTCATTTGTCTAGCAATTTATTTGTAAAAAGTAAGCAAACTGAAATGAGCAGGCAATCAGCTGCCCTGACATAGTATTTTACCCAAGGGTATTCTCTGGGAACGGAGGCAGACTATTTCAGCCATACAATGTAATATTTATACCTCCATCATGAGAAGAACTCATGACCTTACTCCTAGTTGTAATGAAAAGGTATATATTAAAAAAATAACCCTCTCTTTATAATGAAAGATGTTGCAATACCCCAAACTCTAATACAAGTGGACAGAGGGTTCTTGAAGTATTGCAGGGATGGATTCTGTCAGAGAAATCATCATCATCAGCTGGGCTGTACGTACAAACGAACACCGGCACGATGGGGTGTCAGGGGGAGCTTGCTCACGTTTGGAAAGCTGTGAGCTCAACTTCTACATGCACGTGTACTGAGGAGTAACTGCTGTCCCTTTTCCATGTGGTACTTTGCTTTCTGCCTGATGCTGATCTGTGGCAGACTTAAGTAGCCATCGCTGAGGAGCAGCTCTTCTCCTTTCTCGAGCCCAAGCAGGCCAAAGAAGGAAACACCTTGTGGCTCCAGTGCCCATGAGCACAGGATGACTAATCAGGAATAATTAGACAAATGGAGCCATACAAAAGATGAAGAAAAAACATTTTCTCTTGGGAAGAGCATTTTGAGGGCTGCCACACTGGCAGGATGGGGTTAGATCCTTGCTAGGATGCTACAACAGCAAGAGCTTTTTTAATTGGCCAGGGTAAGAAGAAATCACCTAAGGCTTTTCATTCATTAGAATAGACATGATGGAGGTTGTGCCTTGTAAAAATACTCTGTAGGAGATGGCCCCTTGTCTGCACTTGTAGTTCCCCTTGTGTACTCCTGTGCTAGTTCAGTAGGGTTTCACCTGGCTGATGTGTTAACAAGGAGAAAGGGAATTTGGCCAGGTATGCAGGAGTCTGTGAAGGGTCTGGGAGTGGTGGGTATGCACCAAACGTGAGCCAGAGGCGCGTGAATGTCTCTGCAGGAATGAAAGGACAGCCCTTTCGAAGTAGTAATACGGGCTGCAGGCACAAAAGGGTGTTGGGGGGTATCGGCGTCGTATGCCGAGACTGCTCCCTCCTCCACCCCCCCATGCACAGCCTGGAGCCCAGTCCAGGCTCACCACCATCCCTTTTAGGGTAATTCCAGGGCAGAAGTAAAAGACACACACACACAGAGTAAGATGAAAGACAGCCTGCACCGGTGTTTCTCCTCTCTGGAGTCGTGACCACTGAAAAGAGAATTATTGTTCCCGTAACAAAGGTGGATATTGTGAGCCCAGGCAGATGATGATGAACGTTGGCAACAGACTTCCTGTATCAGCAAGCAAGAAGGCTAAATTATACCAGGGAAAAATTAGGATTAAAACAACAATTTGATTAATTCCCTATTTTACCAGGAATAAATAAACCTTTACCTTTGCAGCTGTTGTAATAGCTGGGCTAGTATGCTGGTATCCACTAAAGAGCTAACATATTTAGTTTTATTGTTTTGTCAAAATATTAAGAATATCAATATATCTCCATAATTCAGTGTTATACAAAGAAGCATTTTTTTGCCATATATAGCAAAGATTGTATTATACTTTTGAGATCATAGGTAATGATGACAAAGTGATCTGTGTTCAATTTCAGCATTAATGTCTGGTTTGAACAAAGCCTGAAATATGGTCTGGGAGCTAAGAGGCTTTAATATTAAGATCTTTAACTGTAATTTATGTGACAGAAGATAGGGTTTAGCATAATAAAATGTAATGGGCTCCTAGAATGAAGAGGACTAAGAGACAATTGAAAACAAGGTAAAAATGGTAAATTATAAATAACAGTAAATTTACCTTTATGTTGTTACTTCATTTATTTTTGATTTGTTAGACAGGCAGTGTAATTTCTCATTTTGCTACGTTTGAAATCAGGCATTTCTGCACCTCAGGAAGAAAGGGTCAAAGGCATTGTGGTACTGTTGGGCCACTCTTGTGGAAGCTGTAGTAGGGCTTCATAGAAATCCTCTTTTACTCCAGAGATCTCAATTTACATGTTAAAAAAATTAACCCCAAGCTGAATTTCAGTATGAATACATGTGGGGAGCAAACATATTCACTCCCTTTACCTCCAAAATCAGGTGGGCTTTTTTTGGATGTTGGTTTAAGTGTAAAAAAAAAAGAAGAACATCTGTATCATTTTTCAATATTTGTTGGAAGTCTTGGGGTTGCAAAGCAAATAATTTTAATAATAAGCTAGGGTTTTTTTGCAAGGTGTATTTTACAAAGCATTTGTAGGTGGTGATGACTGAAACCTCTTCCATTGACAGCCAAGATTCTGCACAGGTTGCTCTGTGCAGTGATGTGAAGATCAGGCTGTAAGAGTTTATCCAAAAGTCTATTGAAATGAATGGAAACTTCCCTCCTTATTTAAAGGTCTCAGGACCAGGCCCTGAGAGCCACACAATGGCATTTCTGATGGAAATCAAGTAGGCAATTTAATATATTTGTCTTCTTTTCTGGTTTTTCCTTCACAAGGGCTCTCTTTCCTCTGTCCCAATATTAATTTAATTGTGTTTTACTGGTATATATGAAAGTGAGTCACATTTCTTATGGTCAAAGGCAGCATATCCTTTTAGTGACAAACAACTGGGATTTTAAATGTCTTCATTTCATAGAATTTTGCCTTATTTGGACCTGGTCTGGTCCAACACTGGTGATAGAGAGGGATGAGTCTGCATGTGTGCAGCACTTGTGAAGGAACGTGGTGTGTATTAAAGGTAGGTGGGGTTTTTTCAATGGTTAATTTTATAAAACTCCCAAGGAAAAAATACAACTCTTGCAGGGAGAGGAGTTTTCTTTCCTTATAACAGCAGAGTAACATGACATAAAATAGGAAGGTAAAGCAGATCCTTGTGTTAAAAAGAGCTAAAGAAGGCAATGACATCATTAACAGTCATAGTCCCATGTAAGGGTCCTCCTCTGGGTCTTGGACAAGCACAGAGCAGGCGACATGGTTTCTACCCCAAATTCCTCTCCAGGGACTGGCTTTGGTCATTCTCAGGTACAGGAATAAGGCAAAGTGCAGTGGTTCTTGAGGGGACTTCCATCCCTGCCTTCTCTTTTACAAGTTATTTTATATATATATATATCTCCTTATATATATATATATATCTATATATATATATCTATATCTATATATATATATATATATCTGTAGGCCTGGTGTAGGCCAATGACCTAATAATATCCCTTTGTGCATAACTGACCTGACCTATAGACCACTGAAATAATTGAAAAGCTCACATTAACTTCTATAGAAACCAGGCTGGAGTCTCACAGAAGCAGAAATCAGGTCTGAGATTAGAAAAGGTGGCAAAGAAAACCAACGGCATTTCAAAGAAGTAACCCTAATGAAATATGAATTAAAATAAATACAAGGTTTTAATAATAATTAATAAAACATGCTGTGAATACCTCACAAATGACTGATACATAATAAATGAATTCGTTAGCTACAATTATCGTACATAATAATTACATTTGCTGAAAAATTTATGGTAAGGGGAAACTCCTGTCCTCAGATGTATTGGTGGAGCTCTCACTGACTTCAATGGAAACCCTTGTGTGTACTCAAGGCTAGAACGTGGCCCTGGGACTGGGGGTGTTATTACATTAATAACGCCAGGGAGGGAGTTCCATGCTCTAAGAAGTATATACATTCATCCTGCTGTATTTCTTATTTAAAAACCATGCTGTGTGTTAAATGAAATTCTGTAGCCCAAGGAATCTTTGCTGCAACCCTGCTTTCTGCATAAGTGAAAACCATTACTGTGGGAGCCATGATTTATGGGAAAAAGTTTTCTTTGTTTCAGTTCAGCTTTCTTAGACTTCGGCAGTCATGTAGGCCTGTAGCATCCATGATCACATTGTTCAGGCAAGCAGTGTGTTAAATTGGCTTCTGGAGTGAGTGAGAGCTTCATTGAGGAGTGCACTGATTTCTGTCAGGAGAGGAGTCCCAGTTGATCGTCCCATCACAGGGATGATCAACTCTTCAGGAGCTTCTTCTGGCCATGACTTCCAGATGGTTCAGAGGGGAAAGGAATAGAAAAAGCTGGTTTGGTACTTTAGCCCATGAAATGTTGCTTCTCTGTTTGGTATATTGTGTAAAACTGAGGTCTTGGCCAGGCAAATTGTGCATAGGTGCTGCTTCCACTAGAAAGAACATCTGCCCAAGCTGGCTTTCAGGTCAAATAAAAAAATCTATAAATGGAACTAAATTCTCAAATGCTTAGGCCCAGCAACCGCCACCATGGCTTCCTGCCAGTCAACGATGGTCCACAGCTTTCTGCAACACCAGTATCTGTGTGATCAAGGTACCTGTCTCTTGAGTGCTGAATTTTCCCCTGCTCATTTTGAGAGATTATTCTCCTAGGCATGTCTACAAAGGGATGAGTTCCCCTCCTGGGAGAAACTGCAATATCAGATAGGTGTGTACCATTCAAAAGTTAAGCAGAAATAGGCAGACCTGGAGAGGAGATCAAAGGTTATCAACAGCAGTGAGCTTTAATGAAGATTGTAGAGGAGAAAAGTAAAGGCTGATTTCAGGGCATGGCTATTGTACACAGTTCCAGTTACAAAACAGGGTTTTTTTTTTAGGATCAGATATGCAAGTGCAGGTGGTGGAGGACTGTAGCAACAAAGTCAAAGAGTTTGAAAGAAAGCCAAGCTGCTTTTTAAAAAAACCCAAAATACTTATAATTTATTCACTTGGGAAATGATATTCCTTTCCTGTCTTATCAGTTGATCACATTTCTGTTCCTGTGAAATCCAACCCCTGGGTGGAACGCACAAGATAACGGAGATGGAGGAATTTTGCTTTGCTTGCCTAAAACGAGGGATGTGTGTTACCTGTGCTATAGCTAAACCATCCCATGGGCCTGGGACCCAGGAGCCTGAGTATGGCACATGAAAAGACCCACAAACCACTTCTCCACTTCTCTACAAGAGGTGTAAAGCATGTGCTACATATTCCTTCCGCTGGTTTCAGCATATTGCCTAGACGATCACTGCTTCAGATTAATAAGCATGTTTTAAAACGTGGGAACACGTGTCTCTAAAATAAACATGCTTGCTTTATTAATTGGGGAAATTTGCCATGACACACAGCTGAGCGGCTCTGGCGTAACAGGTTTTAGGATTTGATTACAGCACCATCTACTGGGTATTGAATTCTCACTCCCAAACCCTTCCCGGCGTCTTTCTACTGCAGGAAGAGTAGAGGATCATTTTCAGGGAGAGGGAAAAAAAAAAAGTCATTTCATTAAGGACTAAACTTGAAGGTTCTTGAAGCCAGTGTGAAGATTCATCAGCTTCAGTGGGATTTGGCTCTTTCTGGTGATGCTCAGCTTGGGTGATATTTAAATTACCAGCTTGGACTCAGTGATATAGATACATCAGTAGATATAAAGAGTGAGATAGCATGTTTACTGCAACATGTTTGTTATAATTACAAGAAGTTTAACTCTTGAGGGCTTTCTAGCCCCCACTGGGTGTGCCCAGACAGGTAGGGGTGAGCAAACAAACGTGATGGCCTCAGGCAAAACAACTGAATGGCAGCAGGAAGCACTGAATTAATTTAAAGGAAGAAATTTTACTTAAGGGATTAATCAGTTAGACTTAACTCATGCTATGTAATAGGAATCCCCTGTATTACTTGGAAAAAAATTGATTTCCTCCTGGAGAGGGGCTACGTTTAAAAGCTGATTAGTGGAAGTAACGTTGAGAATATTTTCATTCCCTAATGATTGTTCATTTTGCACATAATCCAGGCTCCCACTGACTTTTACATGGCTCTAAGTGTTCCAGACATGACTGTGCTAACATCTGAGTAGTACTGTATGCCATCTGCTAGTACCAGGATCCTTAAGGGACTGACTGCTCAAGTAAGGCACTATTCATCATGATCCACTGATGCAAAAATCTTTCCTAGTCGGTAGTGCTCTTATTATGTGCCCATAAATAGATTACTTGTACCCTTTACTTGAGGAATTTTGGGGAAAGTCTGGAATACAGCTGTTACTAACAGAGCTGGCAAAAGTTGGAGCTGACCCAGGAAGTCCCCTCCTGATGGAGCCCTGGTCCTCGGGCCAAAATTGGAGTTTTGGACCACCTGGATGGCTGGTGTGACAGCTCCAGCCCTGTGGCACTCCCTGAAAATCACCTCACAGCCCTTCTCTCTGTTCCCCTTAGCTATTACACAGAGAGACTGGCCGCAGAATTATGCTATGCTGTGATGGATGAGGGAGTACAAAAATGTCCCCTCCTCATCAACCTTGTTCTCCATCACTTCTAGTCATGCACCAGCTCTAAACTGGCAGAGGAACTATATGAACAAAACCCAGAAACCAAAAAGCCACACTCACTTGCCCATTTCCTACGCTAACACTTGACAGGTTTTTCCTTGAGATATCCTGAGTTGTTAGAAGACCCATTCACACACTTTCCAATGGGAAAAAATCCCCAACAAACCAAACCCAGAAATCTACTAAAGAACATGATCACAGTGATGTGGGGATGTGAGGAGGTAAAAAAATACCAGGTAACACAATGAAACCCTGTGCACACTGAAGTAGGTGGCAAAACCTCATGTGGGATTGTTTGGGGTGAGTTCTCACCGCTAAGTCTTCGTGTGTGTGATTGCTTTTGCTCATTTCAGAACAGGAATAAGTCTCCTGGTTGTCTGAGCTGAGGGACAAATGTTAAAGGTGGCCTAAAGTCAGGCTGGTAAGCTGGGCAATAAGAAACCAAATGTAGAGTCTTGCACCAAGGAAGGAATAGCTGCTGGAATCAGTATAGGCTGGGGGTGACCTGCTGGAGAAGAGCTCAGTGGAGAAGGACCTGGGGGTCCTAGTGAGTGACAGGTTGGCCATGAGCCAGCAGTGGGCACTGGGGGCCAAGAGAGCCAATGGGATCCTGGGGGGCATCAGGAGGAGTGTGGGCAGCAGGTCACAGGAGGGGATCCTCCCCCTCAGTTCTGCCCTAGTCAGGCCCCACCTGGAGTGTTGTGTCCAGTGCTGGGCTCCCTGGTATAAAAAAGACAGGGTTCTCCTGGAAAGAATCCAGAGAAGGGCTATGGAGATGATTCCTTATGCTATGGAGCATCTCCCTTATGAGGAGAGGCTGAGTGAGCTAGGGCTGTTCAGCCTGGAGAAAAGAAGACTGAGGGGGGACCTTATTGATTGATGTTTATAAATATCTTAAGTATGGGATGCAGTGGGAAATGGCCAGCCTCTTTCCAGTGTCTGTGCAGACAGGACAAGGGGCAATGGCTGCAAATTGGAGCACAGGAAGTTCCACACCAACATGGGGAGGAACTTTTCCCCAGTGAGGGTGAGGGAGCCCTGGGACAGGCTGCCCAGGGGGGTGTGGAGTCTCCTTCTCTGGAGATATTCAAGACCCATCTGGATGCTGACCTGTGCAGTATGAGCTGGGGAGCTGCTTTGGCAGGGGGTTGGACCCCATGATCTCTCAAGGTCCCTTCCAACCCCTATGATTCTATGACTCTGTGATTCTGTAAACAACCATCCTCAGCACTGTCACCTTTTGCTTTTCTGCAATTAAACCTGCCTATTATTTCACTAAACACACCAAGTTTATAATCTTTTGTTTTGAGAAAGGCTTCACCATGTTTAAAGGCTGTTATGCTGTTGATCCTTTGAATTTCCACCTTTTGCTGCTGGTGAAGACCCCACGTGAAAGGTTATATTCTTTGCACAAGATAACCCAATATTTCATGCAGGTCAAAGGATAT
Source organism: Laterallus jamaicensis coturniculus (assembly GCA_022605575.1). Taxonomy (NCBI): domain Eukaryota; kingdom Metazoa; phylum Chordata; class Aves; order Gruiformes; family Rallidae; genus Laterallus; species Laterallus jamaicensis. The sequence continues at coordinate 36,782,523 of JAKCOX010000006.1, forward strand.
TTCATGAATTAAGGATGACCCTAGCCTCAAACCAAGCTTCCTTTGTGGTTGTGCTCATGAAAGGGAAGCCTTAAGACCAAGCTTCAAGTTTTGAAAATGTGTGCAAATCTTTGATCTATTCCAGTGAAAAACATTTTTCTATTTATCTAAGTATAAATACAGCAGTTGGGTTAAGCTTTTTATTGTTGAGGCTGTTTTGTCTGGGCAGCAATTTTTTTCTCTCTGTTTTATTTGGAAAGTGTTTTTCCCCCTCCCACATGATCAGACTAGGTCTGTACTGGATAGGGCAGTGGTTTGGCAGAACTTTGATTTGGGGAAGTAAATTGTGGAAACCAGTTTCTTTAGTTACTACCAGCATACCTTGTTAGTAGATGCCTGGCCTCAGCTAAACACTGAATGCTGTATTGCAGCATCCTTTTGAAGTCGATCTGTTCCAAAGGGCTAACGAGCCTTTTAAAATTTATATTGTTAATTCCCTTTTGAGCATAATAAAACAGAGCTTTTTCTGGCCAAAAAGTGATGCTTAAATGTTATTTGTTTCTTGGTAATTTACTGTGACAGACTTCCTGGTATACTTGCCACTCTGTCCGTGAGGAGAAGGACAACTATGAGATGAAGCGAGTTGATCTCTGCTGCTGTGCCATAGAAGGGATGGATGAGATGTGGTGGGGATGTTTCTGTCAGGTTTTCCCTGGGATGAAGGCAGGATGCATATGGCTAATGGCAAGGGGAGGGAGAAATCATTGGAGGAACATTTGAGTTGGGAATACTAGGGAAGGTCGCAGCAAATGAGCCATGAAAATTAAGTGAGGATGATAGAAGGGTTTGTCTGTCTGTCTGTCTGTCTATGAACACTGTGTATAACCGTAACGCACTTGTCCTGCTATTTTAAGCATGCAACATTTACATTGAGTTTTAGAATTCTTCTTGGTTTATAATTCTTGCCATCCTCTGAGGCATTCAGGGAGCTGAAGGAAACTGGGAGAGCTGAAGCTTTCCTGAAAGGCCTTTTAGCTGGATGGAGAGCAGAAGGGTGGTGATGGAGACTGTGTTGATGAGGATGGTAGCTGTGGTGACAGGTGGCAATTCAATAACATTTGGTAGCCTCACTAGGCAAGGACTTCACACTTGTTATTTTCAGGACTGTTTTGTCCCAGATTTCACCTTGTGATAGTTCCTTTCTGAAAGGTATTATAATACATTTTCCTATAGCTGGAGACTGAAACCCATGGGGTAAATGGGGTTACCTGGTGAAATATCCTGTTTAATTCACTGGTGGTAGAATGCTTAAACACTACCCCTCCAAAACAAGGCATCCAAGCTTTCTAGAAGCAAGTGGCCTTGCCTGTGCCTTTGGAGAGGTATGTAACATAATGATGTTTGATCTGAGGCACCTCAATGAAAAATATTCAGGACCGTAGGAAGATGAAAAGCCTCCTTCCATATGTATGAGTTTTACTAAGCTAGTAATCCACAGTTTAAAGAACTTTTTTTAAATTTAATAAAGAGGTTATTTTAAACTTAGATCTGAAAAACACTCATACCTCCAGCACATTGCCTCAGTGAAATATCCCTCTACATGAAAATATAGACAGTTAGTTTTTTCTTCCAAAGTGAAACACTGCAAGGTCTTTCATTACTGGTTTATTATGCTTTCTGTATCTTTGCTCATTTTTCACCAGTATTGCATTAAGTATTGATATTGATTTCTTGTAAATGGTACTGAAATGGATGGCTCACAGTTTTTGTTATTGTTCTGTAGCACTTGTATGTAATTTATTATAGCTGCAATGGAACCTGCCCCTTGCTGCCAGGGTTTAAATTAAATGTGCCATGTTTTGGCCCCTAGTAGTCACATACATTTCTCATTCTAGATCTAAAAGTGTTGTGTATAAAGTTACTTTTATAATTACTTCCCTGATATTATTTAAAAAAAAAAGTTTATTTTGATGATTTGGGTAATTAATATGTAACACTTTGGTTGAATTAATAGTATTTTTCTTTTCCATTACAGAGACAAATTGCTGTCCTGTAAAAGTAACGTGGAGTAGCTGGTAGTTGTGACTGGCTTTTCTCCTTCTGAAAGAAAAAGGGCAAATCATCTCCCAGCATTTTCAGTGTGTGGTGGATCTAAGGCTTTACTCATGCATGGGCTCCCAAAAACCTTATAGTGGAAGAAAAAAGTGGGTAGTGACACTCAAGCCCTAGAGAAAGGGAGTTTCTCTGGCCTGTGCTTTCATGCAGCGGACTTACTATTGGCACAAAAACTGACTCAGAACCATCAATTAACTTGATTTTCTGAGAGTAAAGCTATAGCAGGGACAAAAATGAAATAAAGCAAAGAAGCCTTCCACCCACCCCACTACCAATATCTCTGGAAATGTGGTTCCTTCATGTTGGGTTCATAGAGAAGGTAATATTGATGGAGAGAGCACTAGTGGGTTTAAAGAAGCAACCTCTGATAGATAGGACAGTGTAAATGGTATTGGTATTGAAAGAGACTTATTGCATATTTCCCAGCTTTATTTGCTGCCATTTTTGATAGAAATTTACTTTACTGCTGTTCTGGCAGGCAGGGAGCATTTTTTTCACTCTGCCCATGACCAATCTTCTGCCCCAGGGTTTTGAAAGGAGTGGGATGAAAGAAGGAGATGTATCTGGCACTTCATTCAAGGGTCTCTGTGTTTCCTCCTGGTTTTCTGTAGGTGCATCTCAGGCACCAGACTCGTGGATGCTCCTAAGCCATTAATGTTGCACTCATGAGATTGTATTGGTGTGAAGTGCATTATTTCTAAGTTGGTTTAGAAGTCATTTATAATGAAACTCGGAGCTTTTCACACAAGATTAACTGAAACCCTTTACAAAAAGTCTTAGTTCCAGTTCACTGAATAAATCCAATTGCCATTTCACAAGCTCTTCTTGTGCTTTTCCTTCCCCTTGATTTTGGGCAATGCCCCTTATTGTTCCCCTGGCAGCTTTAAATCCGTCTGCCCCACTCAATTCCCACTGCTCAACCCACAGAGGGGCTGGACTCGTCCCCTGGGCCTTTGTAAATGAGGCCTTTGGAGCAAGCCAGGAATATTTTCACAACAAGCAGGCTCCCAGCCACATTTCAAAAATTCAACATTTATGCAACAAAGTGGCTGAAGTCACTGTTTTTAAGGCTGGCATGAGCACAAAGCACAGCACAACCATAATTACCAGGCAACATAAGGTTTCAGCAAGGCAGGGACTTGCAGCTCCAACACTCTATGTGTGTTTGGAAGGGCTCTCTACTCATGAAATGGCATTGCATTTACCAAAAAGCATCTTGAAGGCACATTTTGTAGCTCCATAATTTACTGTTTCAACCAGATTATGGCCAGATCCTCCACCTTTACACTTGCCAACCTTTCAGCAACATCTACAGGACAAGTTCTCAGCTGCAAGAATGGGGATTATTTTAGTCTTTGGTCTGAGATTTGACTGAGCAGTAATCAAGGGGGAATTGTAGTTTGGGAGTCTGGCTGGGTAGAGCAGCCTCACACTGCCAGAGAAGGTGGTAAAAGAGAGCAGGAAATTGGAGCAAGGAAAGCAGCAGCTTCCGTGGATGCTGGGGAGATGCTGGACTGTCACCTCATCCCTGGGAGCTTGCTCCAGGAGAGGCTTGAATGTGGACAAGGCTGACAGGGTTTGAGATTTCTCTCTCAGAGGAAGCGGGTTGGAATAGGTCAGAATATTCTTCAGGTGTAGAATGAGAGGGAGAGCGGCTCTGTTTGCTGTCAAGGGCAAGTATATCACTGATATACTGGTATAAAAAGGACAGGGATCTCCTGGAGAGAGTCCAGAGAAGGGCTACGGAGATGATGAAGGGCCTGGAGCATCTATCCTATGAGGAAAGGCTGAGAGAGCTGGGGCTGTTCAGCCTGGACAAAAGAAGACTGAGGGGGGACCTAATCAATGTTTATCAATATCTTAAGTATGGGGTGCAGGGGGAATTGGCCAGCCCCTTTTCTTTGGTCAGTGGAGACAGGACAAGGGGCAATGGCTGCAAATTGGAGCACAGGAAGTTCCACACCAACATGGGGAGGAACTTTTCCCCAGTGAGGGTGAGGGAGCTCTGGGACAGGCTGCCCAGGGGGTGTGGAGTCTCCTTCTCTGGAGAGATTCCAGCCCCATCTGGACACCGACCTGTGCAGTATGAGCTGGGGAGCTGCTTTGGCAGGGGGGTTGGACCCCATGATCTCTTGAGGTCCCTTCCAACCCCTACAACTCTGTGATTCTGTGATATGAACATGCCTTGACCTGGAGCATTTTCCTAGTTATATTAATGACCTTAAAATAATCTTAAAGCCACCCCCAGGATTAGCCAAGCAGAACATCTCCTTGGATTGGATGCACCAGCCTGGCCTGATGCGGGGCTGAGCTCCTAGGCTGGGGAAGGAGAGCAGGAAGGACATTTAACTTCCACAAGGCATCAGCACACACTGGAACTGTGAAACAGAAGATGACAAGGTGAATATTGGTAGTCAAAAAGAGAATATAGAGTTTTATACAGTCGTGAAATCCTTCAGTGGTGCGTAGCCACTTGTTCTCATCCAGAAAATGCTTAGATATGCACACAACCCAAGTTTTCGTTGAGTGATCACAGAATCATAGACTGGTCTGGGTTGGAAGGGACTCCAAGGATCACAGAGCTCCAACCCCCCTGCCACAGGCAGGGATACCAACCTCAGGCCTGGAGCTACACAAGGTTGCCCAGAGCCCCATCCAACCTGGCCTTGAGCACCTCCTGGTATGGGGCACCCACCCCCTCTCTGGGCAGCCTGTTCCAGCCCCTCACCACTCTTTCTGTAAAAAACTTCCCCCTAATATCTAATCTAAGCTGTAACAACGTGTACTCTGCTTTTTGCCATGAACTGCTGTCCTCTTGTGGTTAATCTGGAACCACCAAAAAGGCGCCCTGATTTGTAAAAGTTTGATTTATGTTTTAATTTAGGCTTCCCAAGTTTAAACTCAGTATTTATCTTTTTTACTTCTACTTATTTCATTACATGAAAAACCAGGGACAGGAGTATTCTGGTGATTCACTCATGGGTTTTTGGGTTCTTTGCCTGTCTCCTCATGTGTTTAGATTTACACTGATAAAGAGGACTACTTAGCTGGGAGTTCACCCATCCCAAACTTAATTTCATTGGGAAAAACGTCTTTGGGTCTAGAGCAAAGTATTTTCATTGTTTGCCAATCATTGTAAAATTCAATACAACCAGAGCAAGGTTGCCTTCTTTGGGTTTTGTGGTAGTTCAGCTTGCACAGTCAAAGAATTGACTGAAAATGGAGAATGAAACATTCTGCTTTTGTGGAGGGTGTGCAGCATCCCAGCAACTTAGTGCTGTACAAACAGAATGGGACTCTGGATTTTCTTTGGATGTTTTAAGGAATGATCACATTTTTTTGGGCCATATTTTCAGGTTTTACATTTTCTTGGATTTTCACCGTATTTAAATGTCTGAGTATGTACAAAAAGTGAGACAGAATCTGACTGAGGAATAAGTAAGCCTTAAATAGGGGTACTGTATAGCTGGATGGCTGCATTTACAAGAAAAACTTCCCCATCAGGAGCTGGTCCTTACTGATGTTTCTACAACCACCACGGCTAAGTGATGCAGCAAGGTAAGGACTGTAACCTCATTGATAGCTGAGCAATCTGTCTCAGCAGATATCTATTTCTAAAGAGCTCCCTGGGGCATTAGCAATGTTGTGCAACAACCAGTCCTGTGGGTGGGCAGTGTGGTGGTGTGGAGGAAGCAGCTGAGCTCTGAAGAACACCATTCAAGAGGGGACAAAGCAGGGAAAGGGTAATTATGGAGCGGTGAGGTGAAACTGGCCAAGGAAAACTCTGGATCAAACACTTTTGGTTCTCCCGGTCACCCCCAAAACTCTACTGTGCAGATTGTGCCATCTCAGCTGCCTGATGGTTGAAGACCAGACTCAGGGGAATGAAATTCCTTCTCTCTCAAGGAAAATCAGGAAGTTATACAACTATGGGTGAAATATTTCAAGTCAGATGATTTAGTTGTTTTGTAGAGATATGGTCTAAAAAATCAGGTACTGCAGCATTTGCAAATCCTATATATTTTTCCAGTCTTCCTATAAGATGCTGTGCACCTTCAGCAGCAGGACTATTCTCTGGAGAACACTGCTGTCACTCACAGCACAATTAAACTCAGTTGTCTCCTCTGTTGTGACCTCTGTGCTCTTTGGAGAACTACCATTGTGTATCAAGATTTGCTCTCCAGACCACTTGGATAGCACAATTAACTTTCTGTGTGTTTTCTTAATCACCCATTGCATTAAAAAGTGTATTAAAAATGTGTAGAGACATTCAGAAATATCCTCATTGTGATGAAAGAGGATGAATCTCAGAAATACACACGTTTAGATGGGTGTTAAGTCATAAAAAGCCTTCATTTTTCCCAAATTCTCCTCCTCCACAAATACAGGCAGCTTCTCAAACCTCTCATATAAATTTTATTTTCCCCTTCAGCATTATGAAAATATCAAGGAGAGTTAATTACTGAACAACCTGCAAGCACTGCAAGGCAAGGTTTGATTTTGGGCTAAGCACCCAACAATGACGCCACGGTCCCCAGATCTGAGAGCTGGAAGGCTTTGATGTGATGTGGAGAAGATCTAACTTCCCCACCTTTCTTTTTTCTTCCTGCCTCCCCATGTCTCTATCTTGTTTTACCCTAAATGAAGGCCTGTTTTAAGTAGCACTGTGCCCTGTGTAACGTGACAAATAATGCACATGAATTGTTTTTGCTGGGCCGTAGAGACCTTGGTTGTCATATCATGGTCTGGGTTGTAGCTACAAATCCCCCTCAGTCTCCAGCCTTTCTCCACACTGAGCTTGCTTTTTTCTGCTGTGGCTGGATTTGCATGGAGCCCTTGCATCACAGAGAGAAAAATGTATTTGTTAGGAAGATAAAGAAGTAAAAGTAATCTCCTTGATTTGTTCCCCACCCCCCAAAAAAAGTCAAATTAGCCACCCAGATGGCTTAGTTTCCCATCAAAAGGGATTGCTCATGTTATTTTTGCTTTATGTTGGTTCCTTCAAGTCCCCTGAGAGTAACAGGTCCAGAATCCAGGGCTCATATTGCAATGGTGAGGATGTGTTTTGCAGTAGCGAGGTGGAAAAAAAATCTGCACATCAGAGGTGTTAATCTGATCTATCAGTATTGGTGTCCCACACCTCAGCCCCGGTGCAGGAAATTAAAGAATGAGATCTGCAAGGGAACTATTCCATAATGCTTTAAACAAATGAACTTCTTAACATTTTATGATCTCTGGAAGATTGTTTTGTTGGTAGCAATACTGCCTGCGGTGCGAGGCGTTTGCTGGGGAAAAATCAGTGGTGTGTCAGCTACTGCCCAGAAGAAATTACACTGAGCAGGCTGACTTGAGCTTTGTCAAGTTACTGGATAAATTACTCAATCATCGTCAATTTTCATTTGGGCTGAGTTTTATGGGAAGAACTGGCCCAAACCTCGGACTCTAGCTTGCTTTACATGGAAAAAAAATCACCTGCTTCACCCAGCTTCTCTCCCAGATGCCACCAGGAGCATTTTGCTGATGCGGGCGGTTCAAAAATCAAGTAAGCTCCCACATTTTCTCCCCTGCATGGTTCAGAGGGGTTGGCAATGATACGTGACCATTAAAGCTTTTTGCTGGTTTATGCTATTTAGAATCTCATCCCCTCCTTTTATACCATTTCCAGGAAATTTCAATTCACTTTACTGCCCCTTTGCCGTCCTCTGGACCAGAGAGGGATAGAGGGAGACATCCAACCCTGAATCAGCAGGCTGCAGCTCTCTTCAGGAGCACCAGATCATGTCTGAAGAGAAATAAATGCAGTCTGTGCTCAGTGAGAGGCTCTGGCAAAGCTTCAGACTAACGCCTCCTGTTAATTTCAGAGTCCCCTCAAGAGAAAAAAGGCGTATAAAAAGGAAGCAGAAATTCCTCAAGGATAACGGTAATGTACCCTATCCACAAATTACCAGCAGACCTTTACAGTAGCTTATCGCCTATAAAAAGCTTCAGAGTAGTCATTACAGTCATTGAGCTGATGGTAGTTTTATGACTTTTACTCACCATAAGGCAAGGCAGCGGTAGCCTGATGCAAAACCGCTTCGGAGGGGCCGGCAGGTAGCTCAGCCACAGTGGGCATCCCTGGGGCCTCCTGCGCTGGCAGAGTCACCCACTGGCTGTCGAGCTAGAGAAGGATGGGGAGATGGAGCTATAAACCCCCAACTGCTGCCTGCATGAGCCTTTCCTCTCCGGAGCAGGTTGCAAGCTGCTGTCAGCCTGGCCTTGCATGGAGAGAGCTGTGCCAGGGTTTGCACCCCAAAGGTTTAGGGATATTTGTCCTTCCTCCCCACATCCCCGCTTCTACAGAGGTTCATTCTGTGCCTGTCCCCCAGGCAGACACTCTCAAGGTGAGTCGCTGCTCTGGTGTTTATCTGCCTTGGGGCTGATACCTGTGAGAGCAGACAGTGGGTGTGATGAATGCTCCTGCCATGTTTCTGCCTGGGTGCTGTTGGATCTGTGGGCATCACACTCCTCTATCACCAGCCCCCTCCTCTCCTTTGCTTCCCGCAGGCATGTGTCTGCAAAATTCCCAAATTCAGTCTCTCCTAGACACAGTGCTGTTTGAGATGATTGCAAATTATTTCATTTGAATAGTGAAAAAACCCATAAATGCTAGCCTGTGCTTTGCAGTCTTTTGCATGCGGTCAAACTGTCCCCCAAGGCCTGTGTAACCAAACCCATGGGCAGCACCCGGGGGAGGGTTACTGGGGTGTAATTGGCTTTAAAAGGAATGATTGCTGTAGCAACAACAGCACATACAGGCGCTTTGATGTACGTGAGGGGCTGTTCTCTTGAAACACAGCCTGTGGCAGGCATGATGCTTTTTGAGATGCCTCATCTTCAGTGGTTTTCTTTTGGGGCCACTACTCATGGCTCTGTAGGAACATCTGGCTGTGCAGCCCCGCAACAGGCTCTACAATTGATTAGGTGTCAGCAGCCCCAGACGACCGCATGTGCTGTGTTACATCAAGAATCAGCATGGAAGAACCGTCCTCCCATAGCTAATAATTAATACATGGCACATCAGGCATAACGATCTGAGGTGTTGCTTGTGTGGTGAGGGGCAGGGCATGCGATGCTCGTGTGTCTTCACACGGAGGAGCAGTGTGAAGGATGCAGAGGTTGCAATGCACACCACTGCTGTCAAATCTAGTAGATCCAGCTTCCTAGTGCTAGAACAGCTTCTCTTTCTGGAGGCGAGCGGCTTTCTAGGAGCCTCTGCACTAGGATGAAACAACAAGTTGGCCAAAATCCAGGAAATAAATTGCTATATTAATTATTAGGGCGTGTGGGCCACAGTGCTCCCGTGCCTTGGGCAGGGGAAAGAAGTCCCTGAGAGCAAGCATTTATTGAACAAATGAGAACAAGCATGGCCGCAGCTCATTAAGGAGGAGACAGACTGAGTCAGCAGGTCTACTGGTCATCTCTCTCTGAGATGATAAGGTGGATTTACAGACCTTTAGGGGAGTAGGGTGAAAGTAGCACTGGAGAAAGTAGACAGGCTACCTCGTTTGGAAGCTGATGAGCAAGAAAGCTGGTTTCCTGGGGATGTGGGGAAGAGTTGGTACCTCACTGTGGTGGGGAGGATGGTGAAGATTGGCTGTGAAGAGCCTTGAAAACGAAGTCAACCAGATCCTGATGCATGTGATGGAAAATATCAAACCTGTTTAGACCATGGCATGATATTGTGTGTATATGAAAGATGAAGCGATGAGAGTCAAGTTAACAAGAAACAGATGCCTGGGAATCCCTGGTTAGTTAACCTCCAGTCTTGGATAGGATCCATTTATCTTATTTGCATCTTCTTCAGAACTTTGGATGTGAAAAAAGAGGTGTTGGGGAATGAGCTGATAAAATCTCCTTTTTTCTCCATTCTTATTTTGAGGGGGGGTTTCATATTTTATTTATTTTAAATATGGAACCTTTCAGGTAAAAGATACCAGTCACATTGTATGTAGTTAACCATTTGTTGGAGTGTATTGGAGCTGTTCTATTTGTCAGTGACAGTTAAACTACAAAGTGCAGTTGAAGATGCAGAATATGGATGAAGTTTCTGTGCATGTTCTGCAGAGGAATTACTGCTACTATCCTTGCTGTTAGACTTTTTATTTCAGTTCTGCAATGTAATGTAGAAAAACTTGGTTCTGTAATGACCCACGTAAAGAATTTTCAAGTGTGAGTTTATTCTTACCATGCAACACCTTTTTTTTAATAACCAGAGTGTTCAAGTGGTGCCTATGCAGTTTCACTTCACTCTTTGTGTTCCTTTCTGGTTTTATTTGCTTGCAGGGAGATATCACTGGGGGGGGGGGGTGTAGAATATTACAAAAACAAATCAAATTGAGAAATATATTTCTATCAGGATGGGTTAGCAAACAACCCATGACTCCATATAGGTTTATCAGGGTGAATTTCTCTTCCTGTGCAAAAAATAACACAGTAAAGCCTTTACAAAGACAGAAGGAAAAACAAGTATTTTAAATAGAAAACAAATCTTCAAAGTATAGCACACACATAAAATCTTGAGCAAATGTTTATTGACTAGAACACCTGGAACAATTAAGATGGTGCAGTGGAGCAGCATTTGATTTAAGAGGGTGAGCCTTGCAGATGTGTGCTAAGCACAATACCTGTGCCCTCCAAAGCACAGAATTGCTCTAGCCTCTATCCCTCTGTTGCTCTTCTTGAACTAATCTTGTACTTAGAAATAATTGATGCTCTCCACTGCAGGGAATGGGATAGAAAAAGGTGGAGATTTAGCAGCTGTGTTTGCTGCGCTTCTTTTTGCTTACTCTAGTGTGTGTCGAATATGGGTCAGACCTTTCACTGCCCAGCAGCAAAGGGAATTGCACATTTCATTAAGGAAAGACATGCAAGTGGTAGTGTTTTGTCCATTTCCTGGCCAGATGCATTAGATGATTATTTATAAAACAGTTAATCCAATATATGGCTATATAAAAAAAAAAAAGAAGTCATTGTTCAAAGTGATTTTTAGGTTCATGTGTTCAAAGGGAGAAAAATGACAGTTTCCCTTGTGCTCCCATCACATTTGCCTTTGTTTCTTGATGCCAACTTGGCCAACAGAGAGGTGCCAGGTGAAGGTTTGGGAGGGTAGTGGAGAAGTCCCCTTTTGGTGCTGGTCCTTGGGGAAGGCAGCACACACTGTTTTACAGGAGCAGCTTCTTAAAGGTGTTGCCACGTGTCAGGCAGCTTACTATAAAAATAAACCTTACCCATTGATGACCCGTAAAAGAGAAGAAATGAAAGCATTGTGTTTCTCCCACAAACCTTGAGCTAAGCAATGCAAGGAGAGCAGAACGAGCTGTTCCCAAGATACAGTGTTCATAATTCTATGTGTGCCTCTTGAAAACAGCCCCATGGTTCACCCTTCTTCCCCTTCCTCAAGTCAGCCTTGAGAAATCAAGATGCTCCAAGTGCTGTCAGTCCAGGTTGGGGCAGAACAGCACATAATAAAACCAATTTCACAACTGAAGAGCTTCTTTTGAGGGTTTGTTGCCTATGGGAAGGTTCTGCTTTGTTTGGGGTGGGGATGTGGGATTAGCCTACCTGTGTTAAGACTTGGTGGCTGTGTGTCAAAGCTGCATGTCTCCCAGTGCCAAGGCCCAGGTGTGTCAGAGATTTACAGATCAAAAAAATGAAATCTTGCAAGTGGATTCAGGAACTGCTTTACAGAAAAGGCAAGGATGAGGAAAGAATTAAATCTGATAAAATTCTGATTTTTTAAGTGACTCCCAAACTTGTGAACAGCTTCTCAAAGATTGATTTTTACTGTCAAGATTTAATAAATCTATCAATATATTAATGGAAATCCTGCAAACAAACTGTAATAGACACATATATATATACACACATAAGAAATTAAAAGTAATTGAGGGGTTCTTTTTGGTATTTATCTTGATGTCATTGGTAGAAAGCAGTCTTGTCAAAGAAACCACTTAGGACTGATTTGGTCCCTATGAGCTTCACCGCTTACAGGTGCCTGCAAAAGGGTAATACTAGTATTTTCCAAACATAATTCTGTGTGCTGTGCATAATAATCTGCACAAAATCTGAGCAAAATCAGATTAGGTGTAAACCCTTTGGAAACTAGGTCTTCCCTCAGTCTAACACGTGCTTGGGATAACCAGCTCTAAGATCCCAAAGACTATGGGAGCACTAATTAAAAAGCACTCAGCAAAACACTCCGTATTTTATCTATATACCTTCTTCTGTAGGCATAACTGATATATATGTGTATATATAAGGGAAAAAAAGGCATAAGATGTACCTTGAAACCACTCTTCCAATCAAGTAAAAGGTATTAGCTGATTACATTTATGTTCGCTGCATTGTCAGCAGACTTGTCATTGAGAAATTTGGGTAAGAGATATAAAGCATTTGTGTCTGTTATTTGTCACTCAAAGAATTCCCAGGAATAATTCCTGCCCAATGAGATGTCTGCATGTAGTATGTACTTGGCAATTTGAAATTTAAGATGCACTGATTAGTCTTGAGCAGATGTATTAGTTATATCGTCGATCCAAAGTCCTCTAAGCAGGTTTTCAAAATAAACTCCTGCTTTATATAGGAACTATTTCTGCATGGGAGGTGAGTAGTGGTAGAAAACCATGAGGCTGAAAGAGCAAAAGCAGAGCTGAAGTAAAGCCTGGTTTTATTCAGGTGAATATTCACGTTCTTTCAGGTTGTTACTCAATCCTGTTCCATCATGTTCCTCACAGTGGATTAGATTTTCTAGCTGATGACAGTGGGGTTTTTTTTTTAGAAAACTAATGTGTTCAATGCATCCTCTCTGGAAGGCTTGCTTGGTCTAAATATCGATTGGATTATACTACTAGTCAAGGTCAGAAACTGAAGAGGTTCTTGCAGCAGTAAGCTGTATATTAATCTCAATATCAACTAAAGTACCTAAACTGTTATTGGAATTTGATGATCAATTACATCTTTGAAAAGTACTTAGTATGGCATTTGTTGGGCTTCCATATTTTGTGTTATACAGTCACACCTGATGGTTCAATAACTGGAAAAATACCAGCAAAAGGATGTCCTTAGTTCTTTGTGCAGATGATATCTGCTTTATAATTCCTGTTTCTTGCTTTTGTCCACACAAATAGGCGTTACACACCATAAAAAGGTTTTCTTGCTGCCTCCCTTACATCACTTCATTAGAGAATATACTGCTGTTACATGTATTTAGGCAGACAAGTACACAAAACCTTCTTCAGGAAGAATATCTCTTAATTCCTGACCCTGCAAACTTTACATTTGGAAACGCCAGGAGTAAATTCAACTGCCCCAACTCCGTTTGTTCCTCTGCCATTAAATGCTCTGATACAGTCTGTAGGAATGTGGACCCACATGACATCACACAGGGGATATTTGCACAACCTGTTTTCAGTAGGGAATGGTCACTCTCTCTCAGATTTTTTCCTGTTTTAGGTTAAACCAGTGTTTTAAAATCATCAAAGCCTGTTTTTTTGACGCTGTCCTCTAAAAAATTTGCAATATTTATTTACCTGGGCATTTCTTCCATCACTTGCTTCCCAAGATACATTTTCATTGAATTGAAACAACTTGCAGAAAAGTTTTCCAACAATCAAATCAACATATGACACTCAAAAAGTATCACAGCACAAGACCAAGTCTTTCTGGATTCATACACATTTAGGGCAACATTTCATGTCTAAAACCTACACTAAAATGAAAGAGCAGCTCTCAGCACACTCCTAACTCTGCTTTTTATCTCTGTCCACTCTTTATTAAAAGGGAGGCAGGGCAAAAGACTTCAAAAGTCAGTACATCCTGGTTTTTGTTAAAGTTCTCAGTGCTGTTTAGCAGTCAGTCACAAACCTGCTCCTCACTCCCTGTGGGTTTCGTTTGTTTGTTTGCTTTTGTTTACTTGCACTGATCTGGTATTTCTGTGTTTGTTTTACTGCCTAAGAAAGACAGCCACTCAGCAGCAGTGGAAGCAATGCAGAAGCTGCGATGACATCATTAAAACAAATCAGCATCATTACCACTACAAGGACCTTCCACTTTCAAAGCACATAAAACATTATAAGTGAACTTCTGTCTCCTGACATACATGTTACACCCTCTGAATGAGCTGCAAAGAAAGCAGAAAGGAGAGATTTATCAGGCATCAAGTTCAGCCATCCAAATATTGCAAACCTCATTTTTTTGCTGCTAGCTGTACGTAATTTTGCAATGGTTTGTAAATTTAATTGTCCATGTACAGGGTGCACGAGGGCCATGCACAATCAATGGCACAGCCAAGATTGCCAGCTCTATTTCTTAGACAAGTAGGTCTAGTGTGCTTTATTGGAAGCAAAATACACCCTGAGGTGTTTTAAACATAGTAGTCAGATAAGGTGAGACTCACTGCGCTGAATATAATTCAGTAGGTCAAAAATGAAAGTGCTTTTGGGATGTTGGTCACACCAGTTAAATGTTGGAGAAAAGTTATCTGCCTGAGTTATCCATTGTTGCTACTTCCGTGCTTCAGGAGAGGAAAATGCAGAATCCCTTTGCCCCAAAGTGATCATTGGATGTGGAACAGGCTGCCCAGGGAGGGGGTTGAGTCACCAACCCTGGAATTCTTTAAAAAGAAGGTAGATGAGGTACTTAGGGACATGGTTTAACGTAGGACAGGAACGGTTGGACTGGATGATCTTTCCCAACCTTGTGATTCTGTGAATTAATGGTGCTAATGAGAATCAGGATTCATTTTGGGATCCGGCACGGAGCAACAGGCAATTCAATATATGAATTTTAGGTGAAGCCATGAATCCAGGAAGCCATTTTATTAGGTGAAATCACCCAGATTCTAGACCTCTCTTACTGCAAACGTGGCAAGCTAAAAAACTGCTCATTGGTTACACACACTGTTCATACCATATTGATTGGTTAGTGACTATAACAAGTTCTGATAAACCTATCTTATAGCTAAACATCCTTAGTTTACCTCTAATACCTAAAAGCATCCCCACACCTGCTGTTTTTGACCATCTTGTTATGGTTGGTTCCTAACATGTTCTGTTACTCCCAAACACCTTCCCATAACTGCTTCTTGTTTTTGGGTGGCCTGTACCCCTATCAACAAGGCCACTGTGTTTTGAGAATGTGATTATTAGGATCCTCTCAGCATGAGTAACTTTTCCTGTCTCATGGGAACAGAAGAATATTGTCAGGGCCTAAATCTTGGGAGAAGAGAGCTAGGCCGCTAGCAGGCCTGCCATCTTCCCCGACAGGCAGGTACTTACATTAGGTGTCCTTATAAATCAAGGACTCGAACACGTTCCTGGCCAGTGTCCTCATCTATACTATGTGGGCATCGTAATTTACCTGACTGCGAGCGAGCGTTGCATTAAATGATGCTATACAGCCCAGCAGTCTACATCTGGTGTTTAGACGACCTTGAGTCTCAGATCACTTTAGTTTTGCATATTTGTGTAGGCTTCCTTAAATATGGACAGCAGTTTGAAGAAGAGGAGGCAAGACTCTGAGATTTTAGACTTTTCTAATTAATTTTTAGCTATGTTCATAGTGTGAGGAGGTGCTGACATGGGGCTTTTCTGCTGGGAAAAAAATTGGGGCTTGGAGGTTGCAGAGTCTAAACCAAAAAGACAGTCAAGAAACTATACTTATTATTATGCAACCTTCATAGTTGATGCAATGCAAATCCTTGCTCACCTTCTCTTCTGGTCTTTTTAAAGGTCATTATTACATCATCAATTCACCAAGCAATGAGGTCACAGTCTCAGCAGAGAATGACTGAGACAACATAGTCACCAGCTACCCTTAGGCAGTAGTCAGCATGACTTCATAGGATCATAGAATGGCAAGGGTTGGAAGGGACTCCAAGGATCATAGAGCTCCAACCCCCTGCCACAGGCAGGGCCACCAACCTCAGGCCTGGAGCTACACAAGGTTGCCCAGGGCACCATCCAACCTGGTCTTGAACACTTCCAGGGATGGGGCATCCACCACCTCTCTGGGCAGCCTGTTCCAGGACCTCACCTGGGACTTCTGCAGTGGTAACCCACTTGCTGATGAAAAATGAAAATATTCCATAACTGGAATTGTGACAAGTGGGGTTTTATAGCTGGAAACTGTCTGAATAAAATTGCTAGGAACAGCAGTGATCGTATCCCAGTGTGGCTATTGCATCAACGCAAGACAGACCCTCTGCAAAGACATATTGAGGGAGAGCAGTGAAAGGAAAAGGAGAACAACTCAATTATCCATACTCAGTACACACATGCATGGAAGACATGGTGCAAAGAGTCCACAACAGCCAAGGGTGGGATTCAGTGACACAAGTAGTCTTGGTAGTTCCATGACTACCATTTGTATGTCTGTAAGGTTTCCTGTTGGCCCAGTAAAGGCTCTAGCCAAAGGCTAACGCTGCTTTTCTGGGCACACCAGATGAGTGCTTCCCTCAGCCATCACTAAGTTAAAGCAGCACATTCATAAATTATTTCCTGTTTAGCTTGGGATATTTGATTTTTTTTTTCCTTGTATTTACCACTTTTCTGTAAACTCCTATTCCAAAGATTTATGTCAGAGAGGCAATTTTCTTCCCAACAAGAGAGTTATCTTTTTAGTCACAAAAGCAGGTCCCCAGAATCATAGCTTATTGCAACGGCACAGAAGAATAAGTCAAGAGTTATCACCAAGTATAGCCAATTCAAAAAAAAAAATCATTTTTTTTCTCATTTTGAATTATTTTTCAGCTCCAAATCCAGTTTCTGAGTTACGGTTATGAGACTCTCAGCTCTAGGCTCAGTTCTAACTAAAAATTTCAAGAAATCACAGAACTATTGTGTTGAAAAGCCCTCTCAGAAATTAAAGGAAAACATACAGCTGTTGAGCTGATGCCTTGGAAATGCACCACGTAGCCCTCGTAAAACCAGTCTCACATGAAATGCTAGCTCAAACTCACACAAGTACTCAAATCACTCTTTCTTTGTCGCTGACCTGTATCTTTTAAGCTTAACCCACACTTGCAAAAGCCCAAAGGAGTGATGTTTGGAGTCCAGATGTTGGTGTACCTTTCTACCCTAACCCACCTAAACCAATTTTTGCATATGAGTAACTGCAACTCTTCTTCAGTAAATAGAGATTATTCTGCAGTTGAAAAGAATGACTTTATTTCATGAGACTTTGGCGACTGGTGCTCAAATCCCCAGGTGATTTGTTCATCCCTCTGTCTCACTGATGTTGAACGGCTTCAGAGTTGGCTTTGGGTGGAGTATGGAAGACAGCAAGCTGACACTTTGAAGAACCAGGTATGCATTTTGCTAAATGTTTCTTAACCAGGTGAGCAGATGTTTCTGGTTGCTGCAATACTTCATAGTAAATCACTAGAATTAGGTAATTTCAAGTCAAAGTACTGACCCTGAAAAGTCCCAGTACTTGATGGAATTAGAAAGGAAACCTGAAGCCATTTTCTTTTCTCTGTTAGAGAGGAAAGGGCACAGCTCCCACTTGCAGGTGGAAGGCAGGGAGATCCCAAAAAGATCCTGCTGGGCACTGTGTCCCTAAGCACAGCGGTTAGTGGAGCCTGAGGCAGGTGGCAGGGACAATGAGTGCTGCCAGGGTGTCAGGGAAGCCCAGGTAGCTCCAGTAGTGTTGCGGTGCGATGGTTAGCAGCAAGGACAGGAGTGCCAGGTTGTAGCTACAATGCAAATCTGGTAAGTTGTGACTTTTGGAAAAGAGAAAATATTCCAGCAGGAATTAGAATATCAACTGGAAGAGCTAATGGGGAAAAAATTGCATAGCTGCAACCTATGGGAACAAGGAGCTGGAAGTATTAATGAAAGCATCAAGAAAAACCACCTATAAAGTGAGAGATGTCATCAGACACCAAGCCAGTTAAAGAAGTCAAAAGTTAAGTTTGGATAATTCTTCTAGGGACTGCTTATATTGCCTTGTTCGTTGTTTGGAGCAGGCAGCAAGATCTTCACCCTGCAGTCAAAGTTCATGGAGAAAATCCTTACATTTCAATGGAATGTGTGTTTTGGTGTGCTTGAGGCAGCACCACAGCATCAAGGGGCATTTAAGGTAAAGTAGATTCAGATCTAGAGAAGCAGCATAAGATCTTTACACCATTTAAATCCAAATGAAACCCCATTTTAAGCACTTGAGTGATGAAAAGGTCTTGTGTGTGGTTTTCTGCCTGGGAGTGAATTTGATCCTCAGTGAATTATTATAATATTATATATTATTATTAATATTATAATATTAATAATATTAATATAATAATAATAATGATAATAATAATAATAGCTGTTGTTGGTTTTGTTATTGTTGTTGTTGTTGTTGTTAGACTCTGTTTTTGAAAACATAAAGCAAACAATCTGTGTTCATAATACTACAGCAAAGGGAAATTGAAAGCCCTAATAGTATGAAGAGTTACATAGGAATTGCTACACAAATCCTCCTTCCTCACTAGAGAAGGATGACTATTTCCTACACTGGATGTCCCATGGCTCTTCCCTGATCCCACAACCATCTGTCTGAAAAAACTCTTCCATAAATCTCAGAGTTCTCAGGCATCAAGTATTAACCAGGCACACTTTTATCTCTGTTTTTCATTATCTATTACAGTATATTTACTAGATTTTCACAATCTCTTACAAATATTTCCTGAGTCAAAAGTGGTAGTATCCTGCAGATGAAATGCCATTGTACCATCTTCCACATCTCACTCACAAAATCAACTCTTTTTTTTATGGTTTGTGATGTTTATGTGTGCTTGACTAAGGACAATTTTTCCTATTATGAAGTCTTCTGACTCAGAAATGCTTTGCTAACTTCCTTGTCAAGCTCTCTTTGACCATACTTTCAAAAATGCACATTTATTTTTAGCCTTCTGTACTGACATAGAGGTTTAAAAAACACCATGCTCCTCAATTTTGAGATTCTACTGATTTTTTCCTGCCTTAATAGATGTCCTCATGGATTCTTGGTATGTTGTTGGCCTGAATCCCAGGTAAGAAGTACACAAAACAGATGCTGACTTTAGGTGTTCTAGCAATCTTCATGAAGTCAATGGCATCCTCATGACCTTAATGTTGAGGATTCCTTTTAACCATCCTTCAGCTTTGGTGTCTCTGTGCTTGAGATCAGGACTGTCTCCCTCTCCTTCCCCCTCCCTCCCCTCCCCCTTCCATTTTTCTTAATAATCTGAAAGTTGTGTTGTGGAGAAAAGGACAGCTGATGTTCACAGTTGATCAAAACCCAGGCTACTTCTGTATATAAGATAAAAATCTTGTTTATTTGATAGTCATGGATTCTCATATGAGTGTGTAATCATTTTTTTTTTGTGGACATCCTTTCTGAATAGCAACAAGCTGCTGCAACCA
>JAKCOX010000006.1:36807039-36917039 GCA_022605575.1 Laterallus jamaicensis coturniculus
GGCAATGGCCTCTGCTGATGGAGATGGCTATGAGCATCTGTGTCCCCTGGGTGAATGCAAAAGTTCTGCCTCCAAAGTCACTGGAAGGTGAAAGGGAGAACCACATCTATGTCAAAATCCATGGGCTCTTTACCACATAGACTAATCTTTATAGTGACTATCTATAAACTGCTTGGTCATGAGATGCTGACACAGGCTATGCATCTTGGGTCTTTGGAAGACTTTGAGGTGTAATATTTTGCACAAATATTCACCCTGCAAATAATACAATGAGTCTGGCACCATGAAGGTATCAAGGTGTGCTTGGGGGAAAACATCAACACAGGGGGGACAACATCAACACCAACTCTTGCTGGAGTTATGCTGAAAACTCACATCCCAAGAACTGGCAGCAGTAGTCACTACAGGTATGAATTGGTGATGCCCAGAGAAATCAAAGATGCCAGGGTTGATAGGCACGTTCTTGTCCTATATAACCAGGTTTATTCTCAGATTTACACAAGGTTGTAATTTCTCCTGCTGCATCAGTTCATGCTGACTAGTCTTTCACTGAAAATATTTTCTTAAATGACACTGAAAGGCTCCAGTGACAAACCATTGTAGTCCAATATTTCCATTTATTTTATTCTGAGATTTGGTATTGATATAAAACCATCGAGAGCCAGTTAATGATATTTCATGTGCAGTAATGTCAAACTATTCAATCAGTCGGATCATTACCTTTCATATTAAGCATATTTAGTTTATTCAGTCGTAACAAAGCATTTCTAGCACTAAAGGTTTCCTTTCTCCCAAGTACTCACTCATTTCAATTTCATTTCATCTCTAACAAATGTGTCTTTTGTCTTGATTTGAGATGAAAGCCAAAGGAACAAAATGCTTTATTGCCTAGCTGAGAAAAACTGAAGATTTGTTGCTCAGAATAGGCAACTGAAAATATTTTGGCTATTTCACTGCAAGGCTCAGAGGAGGCTGAACTCAAGGTATTTCCTTTAGAAATTTCACAAAGGCTTTGAAGAGCTGGAGACATTTGTAAAATTGGTGCAAAAGCCAGTTAGATCTCTGGGTCACCCTATTGTCAAGGCAAGATACAGTTTTCAGTCTGAAAATAACTTGACTTTAGCAAAGGGACGAAGAAGCATAGAAATAAGTTTATACATCCATGCATCCTTAGCAAATCACTGCGTGGAACTTCCTGGGTATTGTCTTGTCACCAACAGGAAACAAACCCAATTCTTTGACATGCAGCATCTAGCTGCATGAAGTTGTAATGTTTCTAACTTCTTTGATCCTCTGGGAGTGACATGATGAAGGAGGGCAATTAATTAGAGGTGCAGTCAGTCCTTCTTCACACCCTGATCATATGGGACCATGTTTGGAAGAGCACCCCGCAAGCCTGTCCAATGTGAGGAGTGAGCAAGAGGAGGTAGCAGCTTCGGTTCTTTTCAGCTAAAGCTTCATGCAAACATTGTTTCTAACAGAAAACCTAGATGTTTTCTTCCATTTCCACATTTGAGGCTGTCTATCTTGGTGGAAAATCTTAAAGTATAGAAAACCAAATGAAGAGCTCCTCTAGCTGATGATCTCCAGTCCAAGGAGTCTCACTGGAGGGAATGCTGTCTTTGGTGTTACCCCATACCTCAGTGAGGCATCAATGAGGAAATAGCTGAGGGGTCTGAACAGAGAAATCTAATATAAACAAACATGGAATCACCACTGGTGGTCAGCAATTACTCAAATACTCCTAGAAAGATTTTATTCATTATTACATTACATTTTGTTGTAATGTACACTTTGAATTAACGTGGTTCAAAACCATGACTGCAAGAATTACATGGAAGAATTATGGATACCATGAAAAGCTCAGCACCACAGTAATGAAGAGGCATAGCACAAACAGTTTAAGAGAGTGATGGATTTGGATTTGGGCTGGAAGAATCCCAGTCATAGATACAGACAGGTTGAAGAGCTCCTGGAGAGTAGCCCTGCTGAGAAGGACCTGGGTGTCATAGTGGATGAGAAACTTAACATGAGCCAGCAGTGGCTCTTACAGCTATCCCAGGCATCCTAGGCTCCATCAGCAGAGTGGTGGCAGCAGGGACAGGGAGGGGATTGTCCCTCTCTGCTCTGCCCTCGGGAGGCCCCAGCTGGAGTCCTGTGTCCAGTGTTGGGGCCCCCAACACAAAAAAGATGTGGGGCTGTTGGAGAGGGGTCAGAGGAGCCACAAAGATGATTAGAGGGCTGGAGCCCTACAAAGAGAGGCTGAGGGAGCTGGGCTGGTTCAGCCTGGAGAAGAGAAGGCTGTGGGGGGACCTCATTGCAGCCTGCCAGTCCCTGAAGGGAGCAGAGAAACAGGAGGGGAATCAACTTTTTAAAAGGGCAGATAATGGCAGGACAAGGGGGATGGATTAAAGCTAAAGGAGGGAAGGTTTAGATTGGATATTTGGGGGAAGTTTTTTACAGAAAGAGTGGTGAGGTGCTGGAACAAACTGCCCAGAGAAGTAGTGGATGCCCCATCCCTGGAAGTGTTGAAGGCCAGGTTGGATGGGACCCTGGGCAACCTTGCGTAGCTCCAGGCCTGAGGTTGGTGTCCCTGCCTGTGTCAGGGGGGTTGGAGCTCTATGATCCTTGGGGTCCCTTCCAACACTTGCCATTCTATGATTCTATGGATTGATCCAGTCTGTCAGAAGATCTGGTTTTTGAAGAAGGCAGGTGACAAGGGGAAAAGAACAAATATTTGAGATGGGGAAACAAGTGCAATGATGAAAAAATTTTAGGTATTCTGTGAAAGTGTGTTCCTGAAGCAGCTGTACAGGTTTGGATATACAGCATGGAAACAACAACCTTTGTATTTTTAAAATTCAGTTTAGTGATGAGGCCTTATAAGGATTGGGAAATGCAAAAAGCACTAATAGACCTGTTACATAACAGAAATTCAAAGAAAAGTAAGGAAACAGTGAGAAAGTTCTGAGCAAAGAAATTTGATTAATCCTCAGAGAAGTGTCTGACTTTCTGTGGTTCATCTAAATTTAAGTCTATTGGGCTGTGCCTCAGGGAAGCAGGGACAGGATTGGCACCGCACACATTTACTGCTGCTTCTGCTTAATATCAACATCCAAGACAGTCATCATTCAAACCAAAATGAAGTTCCAAAAGATTTTGGTACAACTGAAAAAGCCAGTTTTATGGCTCTATCCCTTACCTCTTGCATTATCTATAAACGATGCCTTGCTGGAAATGAACTACTAGTCTGTATGGCATAGGACCAGTGCATTATATATCAATATATAATGTAAGAATGTGTCATTCAGTATGCTGCAAAACCTGCTATTAAGAATTAATCATTCCCTTGCTGGAGCAGTCTCTTCAATGCACTCCAAAAAGTTGCCATTTCTGAAAATATTCAGAGTCAGGAAAATCATCTACCCTAGTTGGGTGTGGGTCAGGAAAAACCCCAATTACAGAATTTGGGTACAGAGTTCAGTGTGTCTTAGAAACAACTTTTGTCCCTTATCAACCTTGGAGACCCTTTCCTGTGTCAGACCAGTGGTCCACTTGGTAATCAGAGAGCAGCAACAGGAGACAATCCTCAGGGAAAGATGTGGAGGTTGGGCCACGATCTGCAGCTCGCTGCCTTCCTACTTACCCTGCTTTTATGCCCACTGCAACAGAGATGTCACAAGGAACACTGCTACCAATTTTCATTTGGTAACTTTCAGTTATCCACTCACTCTACCCACTCCCTTCATGATTTTTCCAAACTTCTTTCATACTGCCATCATCGAATCTTTACAAACATGATAGATCTCTCTTCTTTTCCCATTTTATGTAGCCATTCCATATGTCCTGTGGGGTATCTCATGCACTGGGATTAGCCTAAGGGATGTTTTTAAAAGGTGGGTGTACAGGCCTGGTGTAAAAGCTCTGAGAATGGCCTGGCATGACCATATCTTGCTGTGTGAGTCAGGGAAAAAAAACCAAATCCAAAATCCAGGAAAAGTAGCATCCTGCATGGTCTCAAAAAGAGGCATGAGATTTGAAGGTGAAATATGGGAATGGACATATATTTAGGACATCTGCCAACCACTGTGCCCAGAAAACAGAAAGCTACAGACACAGCTCATTTAGAGAGGATCTGAACCATGTGGAAGAGAGAGTGTCCTGTGGTTGATGCTAACCAGTCCAATGTCTGCTTAGGTTCTCTGGGGGAGATGAAAATAAAATTGATATATGTATGATGAGACCATGAAACTTTGTGGCTCGAAGTTTCATCCTGTGGCTAAACTTTGTGGCTTGAAGATTCTTATAGTGTTTAATTTTTTAAAATTTAAATTTAAAAAAAATAATTCCCCCTCTACTCTGCCCTGGTCAGGCCCCACCTGGAGTGTTGTGTCCAGTTCTGGGCTCCTTGGTTTAAAACGGACAGGGATCTCCTGGAGAGAGTCCAGAGAAGGGCTATGGAGATGATGAAGGGCCTGGAGCATCTCCCCTATGAAGAAAGGCTGAGTAAGTTGGGACTCTTCAGCCTTGAGAAGAGAAGACTAAGGGGGAACCTAATTAAAGTCTATAATTATCTTAAGCATAGGATGCAGGGGGAATCAGCCAGCCCCTTTTCAGTGTCTGTGGGGACAGGACAAGGGGAAATGGCCTCAAGTTGGAGCACAGGAAGTTCCACACCAACATGGGGAGGAACTTTTCCCCAGTGAGGGAGCCCTGGGACAGGCTGCCCAGGGGGTGTGGAGTCTCCTTCTCTGGAGAGATTCAAGACCCATCTGGACGCCTATCTGAGTGATATGTCCTAGGGAGCTGCTTTGGCAGGGGGTTGGACCCCATGATCTCTCAAGGTCCCTTCCAACCCCTATGATTCTATGATCTATGAAGAAAGTTTGACTTAACAGGTACTCGTATCCATTCACTGGGTGCACTTTACCTAAATGAACACTGATCTTAAGAAAACACCTCTTCACCAGCTCTCCCAGCTGATTCCATCTGAGACAATAACCTCATATGAATAAATGACTTGACAAAAGTCCCACTGTGCATATGGTTTTATCAACCAATAATTTTTATCACTTTCCATCAATGCTTTGATTCTTTGAGGAATTCAGCCTGTAATAAATGTGTTGGGGATGTTCTAACAAGAAAAGAACAGATGCAAGTTTAGCGAATATTGAGTTTTAAACTTGTCTCACAGTGATTTGTGGCTGTGTCACTGCAAATATTTTTCAATGTCATCGCCTAAGCCCTGGCTGTCACTAACATGGTCAGCTGGGGAATAGAAGGCCTAACACTATGATCTCGGTATTAATGGGAGCTGTTGAGAATGGCAAAGGTGATAAAGTATTGTTTAGTTATTGGTGCCATACTTTTGCTGCAGGACATTATTATAAAACTCTTTTGGTTTTTTTGTCAGATTTCAATCACCTATCCAATAATGTATTTAGAAACTTACTGCAAAGAGTCCTAAAAAAACCCCATATTTGAGGGGTTTTGCTTGTTGGGTTTTATTAAATTGGGCTTATTTGATTTTTAAACTGTGACCCAACCCAAACATCTAAACCAAAAAGATGTTAGACTGTACATCAGACCATCTCTGATGTACAGTTTATTCTTTTATAGTTTAGCTGAGGTTATTTTAATGCAAATGTCTTAGGTTCAATGTTTAACTCAACATAATAATGAAAAAACCCCCGTATCCCTGTGATCTGGGGTGGATTGGCAGCTCCTAAAGGGAATATAGTTCTGCTCAGATTCTAGACCTCTGGATATCTGGTAGGCTATCCTTCCTCTTGGTGTGCATGTATATTTTATACTAATGTTAATGGAAGTTATGTGTGGGTATTCAAGGGAGAGAGAGCGAGCATACCCCATTTGGTAGGTAAATTTATGTGACGATCTTTTTCATTATTCCCTAGACCAGTACAAGGAGAAATAGAGATATAAGATTTATAAAGCTTCTACAATATCCTGTTTTGCCAAATTGTGTTCTAGTGAGGGCACGACAGGATTACTTACCTCACCCTTGACACCAGAGGAACACAAATTAATGATGCACTGTCACTGTCACTGTCATTAAGAGTAGCCGTGCATGTTTTGAAGTTGTAATTTAAACCTACCTAAAATTCAAGCTTTTGTTGATGGCCAAGATGGCTTGATTTTAAACCTTTTGATGAACACATTCACGGTTACTTTAGATGAGGTACAGTATCTATCTATATATATATAAAAAAAAGGGTATAAAATTAGATTATGAGAGTTTATATAGCTTTTAAATATCAAGCTGTCAGGGCTTGTGCAGGTAGAAATATTATAATCGAAGAATGGTGAAGAAAGAGTTTATATTAGAGAAAGGATTTTCAAGTAAATTCATACCAAGTAGAATATAATGGAGACAGGCTTTTTGCCAGTGCTTTGGCTCTGCTGACCTCCATTTGCAGCAGAGATTAACTTGATAAAGCCGACACAACCTCAATAAAACACTAACAATGGAAAGAAGTAAATAGAAATCATATTAAGCAGCAGCAATATTGCATGAATTGAAACAAAAATTTAGGTATAATAGCCTTGGTGGGTTTTAATATTGTTCCCAATTGCATCACAATATGAATCATATCACAGTGATTCTAAATAACATTTATCATCTTTAAATCTTCTCTCCTAGTAGACGACTCACATTATTTGAGAGGGTTTTCTTTTCTTTTTTTTTTGAAGGTTTCATACATAATTAAATGTGCTGGAAGCAAAGGGTACAAAATACCTTGAGAAACAGCAACTTTGTGTTATATGTTCAATTAAATGCAACAATTCCATATTTATCGTTATTTTGCTACCTTCCAGAAGTTAAATGAATAGAATAATAGAATGGTATTACAGAACAAAACTCAAATAAATCTAGATGGGAAATTTTATTCAGTTTTCAATTACTGTGGCATTACTGAATTCTGGGTACAATCTGTAGAGCATGACAAAACGAAGGGAAGATTCGTCAAAAATGCATTTATAGGGGATTAGAGGCTAAATATAACAGAAAGATGGTTCAATTCATTTTGTCAGAAAATTATCTGTCCAAGGGACTATATCTTCATTTACGAGGAAAAAGTTTAATCCATTACAGGGATGCACTTCTCTCTTCACCATGGGACTATGGGGTTCAGGTTACAGGGTTCTACTTTTCAGTGCACCAGGACAGACTTTAAATAGTCTTTGAAGACTCCAGTCTCAAAGGGAAGAGGTATGAGACAATGTCAAACCCATAGATTTTCATGATACCACCTCCAAAATTTGGATCATCAAACTGTTCCTCAGTACTTGTCTCACCCTTAAAAGTCTTGCTTCCTCCAGGCACTCAAGTGCCTTGAACTCACCACCCAAGATCACTAAAAACCCAGTGTCGCCTGAATTCCACTGAATTTATACATGATATGGGAGTCTGTTGGCATGATCTGAGCACACCTTATGCAAGTAGTTTTGTACGAACATTGGAAACAGTAAGTGACTGTGATGGTGATGATAGAGATGCATTCACTTCAATTCATGTGAAAAGCCATCTCATTGCTGAGAAGACACCAATCTGTACCTTCCTGAATAACAGAGGCACCTTCTTTATCCACTGACAGAGCTATCTGGAAGGACCCAGACAAAGGGCAGATGAGGTGCTCAGGGATATGGTTTAGCATAGGACAGGAATGGTTGGACTCAATCATCTGAAAGGGGTTTTTTCCAACTTAGTGATTCTGTGACCCAACTGCAAATGTTGCCATTGAGGTCAACATCTTGGAAGTGGAGCAAGAGGTCAGGTTGTTTTAGCAAGAGGACATGTCTGAGATGATAGGGCGTTGTGGACAGGGTGCTCCATAAATACCCCTTTTCTCACATGCCTTGTGGGAAGGAGCATGCTCAGACGCCTGACTTCAGGACAGAGCTTGTGAATGTGAGTAGGGAAAGGAACATAAATCTATAGGATGGATGAGGCCAATATACCTTCCTGTTTTGCAGGTGGGTTTTGCAGATCCCAGTCAGAGAACTGTTTTCTTATTGTACAGAAAGCTTGCTTGGATGCCTCCTGCACAGGTCCAGGTTCCTCCTGATGGCAGCATGTCGGAAGATATTTGCAGGCACGCTCCTTAACAGTACTGTTTGAATACTCTGGACATCAATAGTGACCTGGTGATAGCTGACATGAATTGAAAAATGAGAAATGAAGGATATTTATCTATTTAATATGAAGTCTGATGCTGACTCTACCTAACCTAGATCAAATGGTGCAGTCTTTCATCTGCGATCAATTTATCATCTTTCACAGCCCAGGTCTAGCCGGTTAAATATCTCAGTTAACTAACTAAAAGGTAATGTCAGAGATCCTAAATAGGGGTGTGTCTTTAGGCATAGAATTTTAGTAAGTGAGCTTGTTGCCTATTCCAGAATGTGGCAAAAATACAAGTTATATAGAGCTATACAAGTCATATAGAGCAAAAATATGGCCAAATTTCTGTGTTGCACAGTGGTGATGTTACAATACAAATTGTAGACATATGGGAATGGTCATCTGGGAATCAGTAAGAAAAAATTCATTGGTAGGGCGCACACATTGTAATTATATGCTATAGAATGTTTAAAGATTCATCTATTCTCTAGTCTGCCCTGGTCAGGCCCCACCTGGAGTGTTGTGTCCAGTTCTGGGCTCCCTGGTGTAAAAAGGACAGGGACCTGGAGAGAGTCCAGAGAAGGGCTATGGAGATGATGAAGGGCCTCGAACATCTATCCTGTGAGGAAAGGCTGAGAGAGCTGGGGCTGTTCAGCCTGGAAAAAAGAAGACTGAGGGGGGACCTAATCAATGGCTGCAAATTGAAGCACAGGAAGTTCCACACCAACATGGGGAGGAACTTTTCCCCAGTGAGGGTGAGGGAGCCCTGGGACAGGCTGCCCAGGGAGGTGGTGGAGTCTCCTTCTCTGGAGATATTCAAGACCTATCTGGATGCCTATCTGTGCAGTATGAGCTGGGGAGCTGCTTTGGCAGGGGGGTTGGACCCCATGAGCTCTGGAGGTCCCTTCCAACCCCTACAACT
The DNA here is from genome assembly GCA_022605575.1 of Laterallus jamaicensis coturniculus. Classification (NCBI taxonomy): domain Eukaryota; kingdom Metazoa; phylum Chordata; class Aves; order Gruiformes; family Rallidae; genus Laterallus; species Laterallus jamaicensis. Next base: position 36,816,105 of record JAKCOX010000006.1, read on the forward strand.
CTGTGATTCTGTGATTCTATTCAGAACAGGGGGTGATAAAGGTAAAATGCAACAAGTCAGTGATGTGAACGATTAGATTAAATTAATGAAGATAATTAGAATTTAGTAATTAGCAATGGGAATAAGTGAAATTTCATCTTAGATGGCTAATTATCAAAAAGTGAATTTGCTATTTTATATTTCAAATATAGCCCTATATAAAATATATTTTATATGCATAAAACTGGGTATAACATGGTTTAATCATGATTATTTGCTGCCTACTGTTTAAACTGGTTCTAGTATGATGACAAAAATAACTATGAATACAGAAATTGGCCAAGTATGACAGGATGAGTAGAAGTGGTGCACTGGAGAAGATACAGAAAAAAGAGCAAATGAAAGAGGAGGAAGAACCAGATGGCAAAAGCCAATAGTAGACAAGACACAGAAATCTTTCAGAAGATCAAGGAGGAGGACAGTGGTGAGAAAATGAAGTCCTTCTTGTCAGCATCTTCAGAGAAAAGGGAAGGATATTTCTCTGAGCAATATTATGACTGAGTTTTCCTTTGCCCACACAACACATACAGAAATAGCTGTTTACTTACGTGAGTACACAACACATTTTTCTGGGAATGTAAGATTTCAGTAGCCAGAAGTCATCTACTGTTCAAAGAGGTATGACCTGCCAGTGAATTTCTGTCTAGAAAACAAATGCAATTGCTCATTCATAATCCTGTATGGTCGAAACAGCCTTGAACGATAACTGGTGAAGAAAGATTAAATCCTACAGGTTCAGGTGCAAAATCAGCTACTGGGATGATCAAGGAAACAGCTGGTGCTTGAGGGTAGGCTAGTTAGTCAGCTCAGCAGCAAATATGGTTTGTCATTAAGGTGAGATCTTTTGCATGATAAACCCCAAGGATGTCTTTTGGCTTCATGAGTGAAGACAAAGTAGAGATGACGAGGGTCCTGCCAGAGCAGGATCCAAAGAACTGCAATGGAAGATGCAACAACCCCATTTGAAGATTTTTTTGGACATCCCAAAGGCAAGAAACCAAGATCTTTAAATTTTAAGATGGATTTGTCAGGGCTAAGTTGCAAATATAAGGAGTGGGAGCTCCCAGTAGGCGCAGGCACAGCAAAGATGCACACACAGAAGAGCCCATTTACACCCAGAAGCACTCCAATTTAGGATCATCCTAAATCATCACGTTGCATCCTTTTTGGTGGAAATGACATACCACCGGGTCAGTGAGAATGGCAGGTTGGTGTCTTCTGCCCTCAACAAGGAAAAAAAAAAGAAAAAAATGTATGTGTTTAGGAATAATTTATTTCTCCTCTAAGAACAATTAACAATCTGCCTATTCTTTGCCAAAACTAAATAACCCTTATTTTTATCACGTTCTTGTGATACCGATATCTTTGGGCTCGTAGGAAAAAAACAAAGGCGTTTTTCAACCCTGTGACTTTAAATCTTTGTGTTATTTGTACCCAAAGTCCCATAGTACACTCTTTTTGAGGTTCGTGGCATGGTAGTGACAGAAAATTAAATTAGCTACTAACTTTTTCCATTTTGTATCGCATTTGGACACCTAGGTTGACCGTTTCTGGTGTATGCATCAGTTCATTAATACATGAAAATATGCTATCAAACAGACAATCAAATTTCATGTAAAATAAGCTCCAGCATTAAAACTGTTCCCAGTATTTTATGTGTAACTCTGTGGGTAGATATATTTCTTGCTACTAGAGCAAAACTGATTTGTGTGATGGTTCCCCATCATGAAATCACTTGGAAGGTTGTGAGATAAAATGTCGCTTAGGATAATGTAATTGGCCTTAAGGTACAGGAGTTGAATTATTTTCAGTGATTTATAATCTGGAAATTAAAGACTCACTCATTTTCTAATTTAATTCCATCTTCAATGGAAAAATGTTCACTCTGAACTAAATTGGCGAGTAATGTTGCTAATTCAAATGCAGATGCAATTTCGATTCTGGTAGCAGTTTGCTGTGATTGACGAGTCCCCAATGGATCATAATGATTCTTATCTCCCAATCTCACAAATTCTCTAGCAGTTGTGATAATAACTTCAGCTAAGGAGAAAAGGGAAAAAATAAATTCTCTGCTGCACTGTCAATTCAGGCTTTGCTTTTTTCTGACATGGAATGGGGTTTATTTCATATCTATTGCATGTCGGAGACAAATACGAAGCCTCATTACTAAATTCTGTGTCATCATAAACCCACAGTTTAATTGTTTACTGATGGGCTTCTAACTTGCTTTTAAATCTGCCTAAAAAATATCTTGGATTCCTTGTTGTTGATTAGCTTAAGTTACACTTAAGTGAATTCATTGTTATGTGCAAAATATCAGGGACATGTCCAGCAATTTGGAGGTTTTTTTTAATTGTTGCCCCACTGAAAAAAACCTATTAATATATCTATTAGCTTCTTGATTATGACATTAACTTGATACAAATGATGGTCTTGACTCTGAGATAAAGATATACAGATTCTCACTTTGTCATCAGCAGACATGGTTATAAACATGGAATTTCCTCTATCAGGGACAGGCTAGCATCAGACTAGCATTGGGTTTATTTGTATTTCCACAAGGAATTTACACTGATGGGACGATGAGTCAGACAAAACAACTCTGCTTCCTCAAGCTGAGGTCTTGCAAAGTGAACGATAGAAAGACTATGGAAAAATGAACTTTTAAGGGAATAACATACCTAATTTCAAGGCATACTGGGGAATACGAGGAAGGAAGGTTACTTCTTCTCATGCATATCTTAACATTTCTGGGGATGCATTATTTCAAAACCTTAATGATTTAATGATCTTAATCATCTAACTCCTGTAAAACTGTGTGCTTGCATCTCTTTATGGCAAAAGGAAAATGTCTTCAGATGGAGTAAATCCTGCTCTCCTCTCTCCTTCACCCACTTCACATGGCTTTGCGTTACTACAGCCCGCAGAGGGACAGGGTGAAGATAGTCTAATTATGAATAAGGCAATTAGGCACTCACCAGACCTGACATACTCTCACAAAGGAAAATATGCAGTTACAAGTTTCGTCCCTGGGAAAGTGTCTGAAGCTCAAAGGCTTATCTGCTATAAACTTCCCCCCTTTGCCCTCAAAGCCAGATTATCCTGAAACCTACTGATACAGAAACTAAAGAAAGAGATAGTGGAAACGCTCACAAGAAGTTCCCAGCAGTGATTGTGCACATGTGTGGGTGAGGATGGAGGAGACTGGTGAGAGGTCCTCCTCATCGGGTACCACTGCTAACAGCACCTGATCCTCTGGGAGACATGGGAGACCTTTGAAACCAGCCCAGGATAATCCTTCAATTCTTCCTGACAGCATTTTTTGTGGGATCAGAGACATCCTAGCATGGATGCAGCCTAAAGGTGGTAGCTCTGCTCAGGGGTACCACTCCTTTGAATTCCATCCTCCACAGCTCCTCCCTGAGGCTCTGCTTGCTGAGACAAAACCCTACACCCGTAAGTACTAGAAAGATCTTGGAGGAATAGCCTAAGAGTGAGAAGGCAGTGGCAAGCTACACACCCCAGTGGGACCCACTCACTAACTGCTGATTTATCATAGAATGAATCATAGAATGGCAAGGTTGGAAGGGACCCCAAAGATCATAGAGCTCCAACCCCCTGCCACAGGCAGGGACACCAACCTCAGGCCTGGAGCTACACAAGGTTGCCCAGGGCCCCATCCAACCTGGCCTTGAACACCCCCAGGGATGCCCTACTTCTCTGGGCAGCCTGTTCCAGCACCTCACCACTCTTTCTGGGAAAATACTTCCCCCTAATATCCAATCTAACCCTTCCCTCCTTTAGCTTTAATCCACCCCCTTGTCCTGCCATTATCTGTCCTTTTAACAAGCTGATTCCCCTCCTGTTTCTCTGCTCCCTTCAGGTACTGTCAGGCTGCAGTGAGGTCCCCCCACAGCCTTCTCTTCTCCAGGCTGAACAAGCCCAGCTCCCTCAGCCTCTCTTTATCCTGTGCAAATAAAGGTTTAAAGAAATTAAAATCAGCTAAAGTATCATTTAAATGCAATCTTTCTATAGAAGGACTAACAAGCAGCTGAGGGTATATGGAAAGGACAAAATCATTTCACTGAAAAGAACCATGAATCGTGATCTAATGCTTATGAAAGGTGGTAGAGGGAAAACCATCACTTTCCTTCAGTTTTTGTTTGCAATGGTCAGGCTGAGAGTTAGTGCAAAGTGACAGAGCTCTACCAACTTCACACCCTCTGGGCCAGGTTGTTTGCATCATTAAAGTATTGACAGTGCTGAGGATCAGTGGAAGTAGAATATTGCTGAAAGATCAGAGTGCCCCTTTGAACACACTTTATTGCCTTTTCCATCTTATCAGTACTTACCATTATTAACCTGAGGATTTCAGTCTGAGTGGGCTATAGAGGCAGGGGATATCAGGGGGAAGCAGTGGCAGTAGGAGAACAGGTAAGGTGTGGAAGAGATAAGGTGATGCACTCTTCCCTTTCACCCACACACATTAAAGGTGCTCATATAAATATCCTGATAAAAGTCATATAGTAGAAAGTCCTCTCTATGTCCTGCTGCAAAAAGCCAGCCAGGGATCTGCACAACCAATCGCACCGACTCCGACCTGAGAGGGGATAAAAGAAACAGCAGTCTGATCTTATCCATCCACAGTGCCTTTGCCTTGCACTGCAAGGAGGGACTATGCAATGGAAAATAGGTCTGCATCTTTGCAAAGAGTTTTTAACATGTAATGGAAAATTATTGCCTCCTCAGTTTAAGGAGGGGGGAAAAAAGTACCCATCAGTGGATTTAAACAACCGGTGCAGCTGGTTTGGTTATAATTGTATGCCAGATGTCTTTTTTTTCATCAGTGGTTCCAAGTTTTCTGGAATAAGATAAATATGTATGTTCTCTGCATTTTATGGAAATATCTCTGCTTTATTTTTCTTTCAGAAAACAATAAAACTCCTTAAGTGGCACTTGGAATTATTCCCCTTGATCTGTAAACTTGGCAGTACAGGTAAAGCTCTTGTTCTTGCCCATTATAAGGATTTTCTTTATTGTATTCTCAAATAATATGCTCTGTGTCTATCTCTTTATGTAATTTGGTATTAGGGACAGTTTCATTAGTATCTGGTGCTTGGAGTATTTTCTCTGTCGCTTCTGCCAAGATTGCCTCATGGCCTCTCATCACAATAGACAAAATCCAGTCTTGGTGTCCTCCAAGCAACTCAACAGGCAATGCTATCCTTCAGAACTCAAGGGGGTGGAGAACAGATGATCTTTAAAACATCAGAAGCACGTGGTTCTTCGTGCCAATGGTGGTAGTGATGCCCTCTCCCACTCTGTGACATGTATATCCCTTCTCCTTATGGATCATGCAGACTTTTATGGGGAGGACCTGCTGAATGGAAGCAAGATAAAGCTTTGCCCCATGACAGGAGACCTCCACGGTGGTCTCTGTTATAGACTGGATAACGTTTCCTTCTCTACCTCTTTCCTTGACACTTCACCCTCCAAGTAGGGTGAATCCTTGACACTTCACCCTCCCTTGACACTTGCTCCCACGTAGCCCCTACAAAGACTGTCCTCTGCTTCTGGAAGGACACAGATTGGCATGTTGGAGGGATACAGGAGCGAGAGGCACCAAGTCAAAGCCACCTGTGAGTCCTTGAACTTGTAACTGTAAGATCTGGGTGTAAATGAAAGCTATGGGGTATCCACATCAAATGAAATGGGAATCTGATTTAAATTGGGCTCGTATGAAACAAAGAATCCAAGAGATTTATATTTGAGACCGCTCACCATTGTATCTGGCTGTCATAATGCAAGTGAGATAGTGTGCCTCATTGGCATGCATTAAGCAAGGGGGAGGATTTTTTGGCAAGCCTTATGGGTGCAGAAGTGGGAGTTACACTGAGCATTCGCTCTCAGTAATTCCATCAGCCGAGTGCCTTTAAAATATACGGCTGTGCTCATAATGTCTTGCCAGTGTTTCACATTAACCTTTAGACTATTTGAATTTAACTCTGTAAGTAAGCTAGATAGCTTTCTAAAATGGTAGATAGTATAACAAAAAAGGTACAGACATGAATGAAGATATGTGAGCAAAGCAGTTATTAAAATTAGAATGATTTATATGACGATATTCTGTGGTATTCTTCATGTGGAAATCTAGGTGGCTGTTGTCTTTAATTTGCACATGTTACTGCTAATTGTGGGGCATTCCGTAGGTAAACTATCCCAAGCTACTAAAATAAACCTGGGAAAACAGGAAAGAGAAGACTGCTTCTTTGATAGACCTATTGGGAAATGCCACTGGCTCCAAGGCCTGAATTTGTTAATAAAATCAAAGAATTACGTTTCTTTGTTCTTGACTCACATGCAAAAATATGAATATAAAAACGATTAGCCATGAATTTGCTTGTGTCAGACACCACAAACCTTCTGAAGAGGTCAGAAACCTACAGCTATCCAGACATGTAATTAGGTTGCACACTTCTGGATTAATTGTACCCTACACGTGGGTTTATGCTTCCCTCTGTGCTTTGAAAAGTTGTAGGCTTACTGCTTAGCAAGTAGTTAACCCAGAACATTGTTACATCACATCATATTCTACTTTACCCACATATTTTTAAACCAATTTGGTCACTGCAATAGAAGCAGAACCTAAACTTAGAGGGGTACAACCTCTTGATTCATGAACAGAACTCCCATTAACGCTAATAGAAGTTATGCACTTGCATCGAGAGGAGAATATATCACAAAGAGCTGATGATCTCCTTAGACTAACACAGCAGCACACTGAAATTCCTCTCATACAAAATACTTACCAGCTTGCTTCTTTTTTTTTTTTCCCCTGATGCATATCACTGCCAGCCCAGAAACACATGAACACAGAAATGATGTGTGGAAACAGTGAGTGACAGAAGTTATACCAATGAGAAGCAGAAGCTGCAGAGATATTTTGAGGTGGGCCTCACCAGCGAGGAGGTTTGAGGTCAGCTTCTTATTTACACAAGAGAGAAGGGGAGGAGAAATTGTCCCCTGATGGAAAAGACAAACCAGAGAAAATGAAGCATAAAAGTTTTCTAGTTTACTTATTAGTACAATATGTAATTGGATGGAAGTAGCAGGTTTCAAAAATTTGTCTTACCATAATGACTATAATTTTTTAGAGATCGAAAATGAATCTGACTAGAAAATACCATTAAACTACCAACTTGCTTAAAATTTAAAGGGTAATTCACATATAATGCTTTTATTTAATAGCCCAATTTACAAAACGTCTAAAATTAATGCAGATCTTTTCAGGACAAAATCAGCTGTAACTGCACCAACTAATTTTTGCTCATTTGAACTGAATTATTAATAAGAGAGAAATATACCATATGTTCCCAAAAGAGCTGGATACATTTATTTCAAATAAAATTGCTGTGTTTGGTGGAATATAAGAGGTTTAAATGCTTTCAGAGAAATGGGTTACTTATATACTGATTTAATAGAGTATAAATCAGACTGCATAATTAGGGACACAGCTGTTTCCCAACCTAAAGCTGGCAGCTTTTGTTGGTTAAGTTCCTTTATCACCTGCATGGCTTTAATCAGCAATAATTTGTTCTTCTTGTGGAGTAATACAAGTTAATCAATAATTTTGCTGTTTGTACTATACTGGAAAAGGGCTTTTATGGCGGGTTTAGCTTAAACTGAGCATACATTCACTTGATTTATGTAATTTTATCATGTTCCTGATGCTAATTAAAAATTAAAGCAAAAGGTATTTTGTTAACAGAGCCTCTGCCTACATCTAATACAGAAATACATGATTTTAACTTTTTAATGCACCTTCTTAAGTTTGTACTATATAGACATTTGGGCATAAAACCAAAATCCTGAGTCTATAAGTTAAAAATCTATCAAAACGTTTCCCTTAAAGCACAGTTGGAGTTGCCTACCAAAAAAAAAAAGGAAGAAGGAGTATTCCTCTTTTATTTAGTTCAGGTTTAACAAAGTTTCTTGGCAAGATATCAAGACAAGAAGACTCTGTAGAAATTTAATCTACAATTGATTAATTTTTAATCTGAAATTTGGTTTCAAATTGCACCAGGGGAGATTTAAGTTAGATATCAGGGAGAATTTCCTTACTGAAAGGGCTGTCAGGCATCAGAACAGGCTGCCCAGGGAGGTGGTGGAGTCACCATCTCTGGAGGGATTTAAAAGGCCTATAGATGTGTTTGAGGACATGATCTAGAGGTGGGCAGGGCAGGGTTAGGCTTTGGTTGGGCTCGATGATCTTAAAGGTCATCACTTAATCCTAAGTGATTCTCTGATTCTCTGAAAATTTAAATTTACTCTTAACCAACAGATCTGATGGAAAAACCTTTTCATAGAACCCTGGCTTTAGTATTCAAAGGTGTACTGAGCAGCAAGGGAGAAAGAATCCTTTCAGCCTCAAAACCGCGTGTTGATTTCGACCCCTTTGTGTGTGCAGGTCCCCCCATGCATGGGGCTGGGAAGGGGATGGTATGTTTTATCCAGTGGACAATACTAATCTTTCAGAACATCCCTCTGCAAATCCAGGTGCAAATCTTGAAAACCTGGACTTTGGGTAGGCTTGGAATCGTGAAGGACAGTGTAACATTTTAGAGTTGGACTTGATGATCTTTATGGAGCCCTTCCAATTCAGCATATTCTATGGTTCTATGATTTTACTTTATTTAGGTCAATATAATTTCATGGTATTCCCAAAGGGACAGTTCTCCTGTTCTCTTCCAGTCCTCAGTCCCTTCCACTGCATCAGGACTAAACCCATGATGTGATAGATCAGATCACTTTGTCAGATCCATTTGGAAATGTTGATTGACATAATTAGGTATCCCAGATATCTGGAAAGAAGAAAACCCAGGAATATTAGCAAAATTTGATAAGCTAATATCTTTTACATCTGTAGTTTTGACAAATTTTATTCTCTAATATGAATCTAAGTGGACAAACTACTTCAATCTGTTCAATGCATTATTTGCCTAGGAGTTATCTGGCTTTAAAAGTTATGATACTTTTAAAAAGTGATGTCTGTGATATATAAACTCAAAACATTCCACTGACACCTAGATGAGCTGCATGCATAGCAGAGAGGGGGGCAGATCATGTGTGCATGAATGCAGCAAAATTGAATTTTTAAAAAGTTTTAAGGATCATACCAAGGCATACATACCTTATATTTTACCTCTGCTTAAAACCCAACTCCAGTACCAGCAAAGTTAATTCAGAAGTTCCTCTTCTCATTAGTGTCTTGGGATTAGGGTGGAGACTACAGAAGGTCTAACTTGAGTTGAAATTTGTGTAATATATAAAATATGTGTATAATATATGAATGTCACTGCACTGCCATCCAGAGACCTGGCCAGGCTGGAGAGCTGGGCAGGGAGAGACCAGATGGGGTTCAAGAAAAGCAAGTGTAAAGTCTGGCACCTGGGGAGGAACAACCACATGTATCAGTACAGGCTGGGGGTGACCTGCTGGAGAAGAGCTCTGTGGAGAAGGACCTGGGGGTGCTGGTGGGTGACAGGTTGGCAATGAGCCAGCAGTGTGCCCTGGGGGCTGAGAGAGACAATGGGATCCTGGGGGCATCGGGAGGAGTGTGGGCAGCAGGTCACAGGAGGGGATCCTCCCCCTCTGCTCTGCCCTGGTCAGGCCCCACCTGGAGTGTTGTGTCCAGTTCTGGGCTCCTTGGTGTAAAAAGGACAGGGATCTCCTGGAGAGAGTCCAGAGAAGGGCTACGGAGATGATGAAGGGCCTGGAGCATCTATCCTATGAGGAAAGGCTGAGAGAGCTGGGGCTGTTCAGCCTGGAGAAAAAAAGACTGAGGGGGGACCTAATAAATGTTTATCAATATCTTAAGTATGGGGTGCAGGGGGAATTGGCCAGCCCCTTTTCTTTGGTCAGTGGAGACAGGACAAGGGGCAATGGCTGCAAATTGGAGCACAGGAAGTTCCACACCAACATGGGGAGGAACTTTTCCCCAGTGAGGGTGAGGGAGCCCTGGGACAGGCTGCCCAGGGGGTGTGGAGTCTCCTTCTCTGGAGAGATTCCAGCCCCATCTGGACGCCGACCTGTGCAGTATGAGCTGGGGAGCTGCTTTGGCAGGGGGGTTGGACCCCATGAGCTCTTGAGGTCCCTTCCAACCCCTACAACTCTGTGACTCTGTGATTCTGTCTATAACAATCTAATCTCAAAAAATATGTAGACACAAATATGTGTGTACTCCTATGTGTTGAAACATCAGGTTGTAATACTTTTAAAAGTCTTGATGGGCAAGCTGTAGAATGTGACATTTCTTAATGAACCTCTTAAATTTTAATGGGTCACATGAATGCTACTGGCTGTTTTCAGCTACTTGTTGAATATTAGAAAAAAAAGTGGTATACAATACAAATGTAAGCAAATTCCATCTGAATATTTTGATTTGCACCCAGGATGATTTCTAACTTAGGTAAGACTATGAAAATTCAGCCCTGTAAAAGCAGTTTAAATTTCCAAGGTCTGCAGCAGCACAATGGGGGCTCCAGTAACAGGAACTTTGAATAAGAGGATGTTCCCTAATCACAAGTATTTTTATTTGGGGGGTAGGGGAAGGAGGTGGAATGAGTGGTGAGTAATCTCTGACACCAGGTTTTTATTTTAAATAGTTATATTTAAGTGCATCTGCTACTTCCAGTCTTTCTCCTCAGCTTCCACAGGCTTCCACACAGATAATCACATTTCCTACTTTTAGAGCCAGAATATTCTTTAAAACCCCAAAGAGGCAATATGCAACTTAAAGGAGAAAATTAGCTTCCCTCACAAATTATGCATTAAGGAGACTTTGTATCTCACTATATGTCTTGCTCTGAGGGAACTTCCACGTTCACAGATTCCAGCTGTGCAAGCTATAAAAATTTTATGCTGTAACTTTTACAGACTGGGAAGATGTTTCTCAACAGTTAGACTGGTTCAAAGGAGCTACCACGAAAGGGCAAGCTCTAGCACCTTCTAATTAGCTTTTTGTCCCTGATGACCAGCCTAGTGCCAACAAGAGGGAAAATCTGAATCTTCTGAACAGCTAATAGAAAAAAAATTACAAATTCTTCTTCTTCCAGTTAGGATAAAAACCTAAAAACATATACCCAAAGAGCTATAGAAGTGAAGAAAACAAGAGTTTTGCAGTAATATGCTTTTCCTTCCTCCTTTGACAGATGTGAAGGTTTCCCTTGCCAGTTTACAGCTAGTGCCTATGGTTTACAATAATTAACTGCCCCCTGGTTTGATGCCAATATAGAGACATCATTCCACAACTAATTTTCTGATTCAGTGTGCTCTGTGTCACAGGTATGCCCATGCAAACAAGATGTACATCAGCAGATGCTCCAGAAGCATCACCCTGCAATCAAACACCTATGCAGATTCCTTAGAATACCCTACCCTGGCAGAGGGTTGAGGTTTTGGTCAACAGACCTATTCCTTGTATCTCTTTGCGGTTGAGATACATGAATTTCAGATAGTTTGCCCATTGAGCTGCACTTCCTTCTCCCTGAACGTTGCCTTGTTCCTACAGTCTTATTTGAAAGGTTTTATAGAGATTTCTGAGTGGGGTTTATTAAGCTCAAGCTCTCCTTAAGAACCTCATGCAATGCTCATATATTTCACCATTAAGAATAAAAGAAATAGTAAAGCTCCTTTGTAAGCTTAGGTGTCCAGATATATTCCTTCTACTGATGAGCAAGGATTCCAAGAAGAGGTGATCTCCAGAACTGATGGATTTTGCTTACAATTGATTTTCCTTTTTTTCCCTCCCTCTTCCAAGTAAAACCATTAATAGTAACAGAAAAGTTATTCAGGAACACTTAGTTTATACTGTTTATCTTATGACTAGTCCATATAAGTTATATGCTTAATTTAATAAGCATAACTAAAGAAGTAGTAATTAAAGGACTGGTGCTTTCTATGCACAAAGAATGTGACTTTTCTCCAATATATCTAACATCAAGCACAAATATATGCATAGCTGTGGAGGTATGACCTCTAATTCTTAATTTTGAAACGTTGAAAGGAATTGATAAGGGCTTGTAAACAAGATATATTTGGCCATTCTTCCTGTGTACTTTGATCTATGTAATAAAGGTCAGTGCTCAGTGCTTCATTCCACATTCTCCCAAATATCTAATTGACTAATTATTGCATTATTTCACAGCCAATCAGCTGAAAGGGTTTGTATGGGAGTATGGCAGAATAAGAGGGCTGTCAGTCTTTGGTTATGGTCCTATAGTTCTAATTCAAGAATTAAATATCTGTCTTTTCTAAAAGTCATTACATGATTTATTGGAAAATTGGTGGAAACAGCCCTGGGGGGGTTGTGCTCAAAATCTGGTTTAGAAGAGTGGCTGCTAGCTATGACTTTTGATTTTCTTGTCTCAAAATGAACAGTGCTGCCTGTTTCTATGCAAATTAAATATTTGAATGTATTTTTTTCAGATAGATTATATTTGTTAATTTAATTGTATTTCTTATGCAACGAACTGATTTGTGTTTTGATCTTTCTTTCTTGAGGGAACAAAATTCTCTCCTTTTGCTACTGATTCACCAGAACTGCAGGACTACTTTTTTTTTTCCCTTTTTTTTTTTTTTTGGTTATTTGACAGCTCTAAAATGTCTGCAGAAATTGTAGGTCAAGAATTACAACCATGGTAAATCATGCCTCATGAATGAGAAGTCATCTGTGATTTCTCTGGGTTTAATTTCTTTATTTTTTTTGGGTCTGTCTTTAAAAAGAGCTTAATATTCAGAAGAAAAGAAAGGCTTCTTTAACATATTTTGACATACATATGAACCATTCCAATATATGTGTATTTATGACATTCAAGCTCTGCTGACACCTGGAATTTAGGCTATATCAGAGAGGGGTTTCTCTAAATAATCTCAAGAAAAAAATAGCATTCTAACAATTGTTATCCCCACTGATTATTTTAAAAAGGTAATTTAATTTATTTTATCATATATATATATATATGATGATACTTCCCACCATGAACCCAGAGGTGTCTTCACCCTTGCTTGCTGCTATGCTCCTCATGAAGTTTCTTACTTTCTGCAGTTTTCACTATTTTTTTTTCCTGCCATGAGACCTGTCACTTTTTTTGCAGGGCAGCAAACCTCTACTTTTCCTGTGCTTTAGGACTAAAACAGGACTAGAGGCAATGAAAGAGACAGGCTGTGTTGCCTCTGCTGCTCCTGGGGCTCTTTTAGCTAGTTCTCCTGGGGTTCAACAGTCCCCAGGTCCTTTGGTAGAGGTCAGCAACTTTATCTCCATCACTCAAGTTACTTCTATACGCTTCTTTGCTGCCTCAATCTCCATTTCCAAAATAGCTGATCCACTTTGGTAATGTACCTGAACAATAAAAGTGATGCCCTTTTGCTGCCATTCCCAGAGGAGCTGCAAGACATAGGCTAGGACAGGATTCTTTGTGGCTTCATTCACCTCCTCCTCTCTGGCAGGATCCTCCTATTTCACGCTTCCCAAGCTGAAGGCTAGCAAAAATCAATAACTGCTCCTGCCTTTTTCACCCTCTTTTCTGCCAAAGTGTCTGTCAGAACAATAATGATTGTAGTGAGAGGAAAAAGTCACAAAAAAGATGTCTAAAAGCAAGGAAAGGGTTAACTTTCCTATTTATACACCTGATAATGTGAATTTTTTTGCATGTATTGTCAGCAGCTGGACTTGCATAATAGCCCTAAAGCTGGAAAGGGCAAATAACAAGCACATCAGATGCAGCTGGAGGGATACAATAGATTGAACACCTCCAAAGAACTCCCATTAGAGTCCATTGGGTCAATAATCCACATACTAAGAAGGATTTACATGATAGATCATAACAGCTGTTTGGGAGCTATTGCATTTTATCAAGGCAGAATTGAGTTCTAAAACTATGGTAATACACGTATTTATGTGAGAGATCCCACTGCCTGGGAAGCTGCCATTCTTGGCTACCACATAACAAACACATGCCATGAAAATTAGCACAGGTTATTAGTAATTAGTATTTGGTTATTTGCTTGATTCCTCAAAATAGCTCTCTGAGAGCCAGAGTAGTTCTGAACTTAGAACAAAGGAATCTGTGCAGATGATATAGCTATGAATAAGATGCACCTTTCTCTAGATAAGAAAATAGAAAAGGAAAAGATAGCTTTGGCATATTCTGTTCCAAAGTGATCTAGGAAAACTTGGAATTTGTGACATATTTTCAGATGTAGTCAAACTGAATTAAATCTGTAACAGGAGGGTGGAGAGGAGATGCTACTCTACCCTCTCTCATCATCACTCTTTGCTCGGGGTACTCAGGAATTAATTTCAGCCTGGTTAAATTTAGAGCAACCTCAGATTTCTTCTAATTTATGCCAGTGAGAAGGACTTTCTGTGTATTGGTTTTCTTCTGAAACATTCCCTTCATTGCTGCAGAGAGAAGCAAAATAGAAGCGACTCAGGAAAAAATGAGGGGAAACTCCTTGTTTTTATTGACATTTTCCTTTGTGCCAGGACACTGCTATTAAATGGATGTAGAAAATACCAGGCTCTAACTCCTTTCCTCTAAGTTAAAAAAAACCAACCCCACTGCAAACATAACAAGTAGCAAGAATATTGTTGCAGTTACATGGTAAGTCTGCAAAAGACCTAAACATTAAAAATTAATCTCAAGACTTTATTATTCCTTTGTAACTCAGCACTGCAACGATCTTTGTGTAGGGGAGATCTCTGCAGTGCTTGCATGTGCTCTTATGCCTCGGCAGAATGCCATGAATTAAGGATGGAGCGTAAACCTTGCCTTTGAATTTCCTGGCTTTTGTTAGTTTGTGTCATAAACTCAACATTATTCAAATCTAGGGTTTTGTATTTAATATTACTAAATGCCTCCTCATCAATGCCAAGTCTGTAATTGGTCACAGTGAATAGGTGATTAGACAGATAAAGTGCAATTGTGATTGCAAAAACTATCACCAGGTTTGCAGAGGACAATAATTATGTAGCTTATAATGTTTGAAAATATTGCCTAAATCTCTTTCCCACATGTTGTTTGTGATGGAAAACAATTAGACAAAGGATTCTTTTTCTAAGCTGCCTCTGATTCAGATTTGCCTGATGAATGGTCTTTATACTGAACCCAAAGCATTTGTTCCAAGTAAATTATATGTCATTGCAAATGCAAAGGGTCTGCTTCACAATGTTTATTGGGATAAATTAAATCTTCTAAAGATGGTAAACAGAAGGCCTCAATAATTATTCACTTCTGTATAGTTTAAACTGAAAAGGATGTTGCAGTTAGGAGGATGGAGATGAGGCAAACAACACTCCCTGCATTGTGTTAACAACATAAGAGGTACAATAGGGAAATTTAATTTGATACTGATCTACATGAGGCATAACACAGCAACACAGTTTCAAATGCTACTTTTCTAATGGCAGCTTTTGAATTGCAAATTTCCACCAAAACCACCTGATTCATTACTTGAACACGTTCCCAATCAAGTCAAGGAGGTGTCTCTCGTTGGCTTCAATAGGGGCAGGAGCAGGCTCTACTTCCTTATGATTTCAGGAGGTAAATATAAATCCTGATGGATGTTTTACTCATGGAAAGCTTGAGCCTCCAAGGTGACTTGCAGGCAGGCAGCCTATCTAGCGCTCAACAAAAAAGATGCTCTGGGCTTTGCTGCAGCAAGCCAGATTTCTCCTTGCAATGAAAGGTCAAGTCCTAGAAGAGTCTGCAGCCCTCTTGTAAGCGCTCAGAAAGGATACTTTTAAAAGTTGGCAGCGATTTGAAAACGTTTTGCTGCTTCTCTGGGCCATTCAAAACCCACTAAAAGAAATGACAATCTTTCATTTAACGTTATCAGGCTCCCAATGGAAAATTGCTCTAAAGGTGGCAGAGCCCTTCAAAGCAGAAGAGCCTTTGGCAGATGCCTCTTTCACTGTGTCTTTGGTGGCACAAAACTCTCTGCCATGTATGAGTGCAGTGAAAATCTCCAGTGCTTTCTCACTTCATGTGACAATGCTGTGATTCAGCCACTTCACATGTGAAAAGGCAACAGTGGGCTGCCTTTGAAATGATGTTCTCCTTGGGCCTAGAACAAACATATGGGAACTTCAAATCGATGTCAATTAATCAGTTTATGGGTCTAGTTTAATATAAAATAGGATCTTAAACAATTTCTATACATGTTATCAGATCTTTTGGCTCACTCTGTTAGCTCATTCTTGTGACCACTGTAATTTTTAATTTTCCAAATGGTTAAAACTCACTGGAATCTTGTGCACAGATGATTAAAAAGTGTCTGATAGACTATTAAATCAACCTATGGAAAAAACCATCAGCTGCTACTCAATTACATTGTTTTCTTTATTAGGCTATTTCTAAAATTTTAAAAATACCTATTTCTTTTACTTTTAGCCCTGTTTCCACACTGCAGGAATCCCAGAATCACAAGGTTGGAAAAGACCTTTAAGATCATCAAGTCCAACTGTTCCTGTCCTATGCTAAACCATATCCCTAAGTACCTCATCTACACTCTTTTTAAACACATCTAGGGAAGATGACTCAACCACCTCCCTGGGCAGCCTGTTCCAGGCCCCAACAACTCTTTCAGTAAGAGGAGTAAGTAAGGAGTAAGTAAGGAGTTTGGACCACTTGACTCAGTGCAGCATCCCCAGAAAGATTTTCATCATCTACTTACCATTCATTAGTATTCACAGTCACAAGTGCACCTTTAACTCACATTCAGGCATACTCTCCCAGACAAAAGCTGTATTGATGGGACTTCATATCTGATCTCAGAACACATTTGTATTTTAACATATATAAGTGTTCAAAATATATATAGGTGTTTGCAGGAATGCAGTTCCTTCAAGGTGACATCCAATTTCCTCCTTGCTTGAAACATCCCATCTTTGATAAACCCCAAATCTTGTGCTGCTTGAAAGGACTAATAGGAAGTTGGGAGAAAAATTGGCATCCCTGTTTTTAAACAAGGGTAAGGCAAAGAGAACTTGTGGCAGAGTGGCTTTAAGGAAGGCTTAGAGACCTACGGTCATGCACAATCATCTGTGGGGACAGGCCCAAGACAAGGGGACTTGTATGCTTCATTACTTAGGGTAATGCCAGTAAAATGTAGATGCACACTTATATTCACCTCTGAGGATGGCACAGATAATATGCACAAGATGCTCTCCTTTAGTGTTTGCAGCAGCCTGTAAATGAAAAAAATACCTTCATGAACTCAAAGGTTTTTCTCTGCTTAGCAGATGGCCAGAGGAAGCAATTATGCTGCGTACTAAACAAGCAGACTTCTCTTTGCAAAACAGGTCACTAAAATCCTTTATATGAGAACAAGCTTTTATTAATGACCTTTTTGAATTTTACTAGTCAGCCTAGCAATAATACACGGGTATTGTTAGAAATGTAAATGTAAAGAGATAAGGAAATTTTCAGGCAAATCTATATTTAATTTCCAAGAAAGCTGCTCGTTTCTAACGACCCTGTTTGCATGGCTATCTGATGGTAAGGCTAGGGGAGGGTCACAACAGATAAAAACCTAACAGGATCATTGAATGAAAAACAAATATTTATTTTCCCTTTGTCTCTTTGGGACTCATTTGCATTAAAACTGCAGCATTTCCAGAGACTGTTAGTGAAAAAAAAACAAACCACCCACCCCTCATTTATGCATTTAATATTAGGAAAGCTCTTTGAGATTAAGGCTGTATAAAAACTGATTCCACTCTCCATGCTCATCTTTCCACAAAGAACACCAAGCTGAGACAAACGGTGCAGGTACTTGGTTTGTTGTATACCTCACATTTGCATTTTATTGCACCTATGTATTTTTATAACTGTGTTATAGATCTCATTGTCACGCTCGGTTTCTCTCCAGAATTCCAGCTCCTATTCTCCAAAGCTATTTGTCACTTATTTTAACCTTGAGCATGCAAACTCCTCACAGGCTTAAAATTAAACAGGAGCTTACACAAAGCACCATTGCAGGCATTCAGGCAAACTTGCCCAGCTACCTGAAGCTCTTTTGCGTTATCTTCAGTGTCTTCCTTGCACTTTGGCTCTGGCAAAACCTTCTGCTGTCATTCCTAGTGTCAGGAGATTCCTTTTAGAAATTAAAAAAAGAAATAGGGCCATGAAGATGATCAGAGAGCTGGAGCACCTGCCCTACAAAGAGAGGGAGCTGGGCTGGTTCAGCCTGGAGAAGAGAAGGCTGTGGGGGGACCTCATTGCAGCCTGCCAGTCCCTGAAGGGAGCAGAGAAACAGGAGGGGAATCAGCTTGTTAAAAGGACAGACAATGGCAGGACAAGGGGGATGGATTAAAGCTGAAGGAGGGAAGGTTTAGATGAGATATTAGGGGGAAGTTTTTTACAGAGAGAGTGGTGAGGGGCTGGAACAGGCTGCCCAGAGAAGGGGTGGATGCCCCATCCCTGGGGGTGTTCAAGGCCAGGTTGGATGGGGCCCTGGGCTACCTTGTGTAGCTCCAGGCCTGAGGTTGGTGGCCCTGCCTGTGTCAGGGGGGTTGGAGCTCTCTGATCCTTGGGGTCCCTTCCAACCCTTGCCATTCTATAAGTCTATGAAATGAAATTTCTTTTACTGAATAAATATTCTTTTACTGAATAAACATACGTTTTACTGAATAAATTATTCTTGTTTTTCCAAGTCTGGGAAACTCACTTTAACCTTTAGCAAAGGCAGGGTGGGCAGGAACTCCCCCAGACACATTTTGCACCAGGGCTGATCCCAGCAGAGAGAAGATGGGCTACCATTTGCACAGCACAGGCAGCGCCTGTTATGACTGCTGCATCCATGCTTCCCTTAGGTGGTAGAACTCTACTCAAGGGGTTGTTGGAAAACGGAATTGTATTGTATCCCTGATACTTTGCATGCCTATTTTTGTCTATCATTGCATTTGACATACAATAAAACTATAAAAGGTGATCAGCACACTGAGGTTGTCTCATTTTTTATCACCTGCTTGGTGGGAAGAAGCATGGTGCATGAGCCAATTGTTTTTAAAGCCTTAATATAAAAAGCTATACAAGCTTATGGTTTGTTTAGACAAGTTGCTGATTTATTTTTAACTGGGTCAAGTTAATAAGGAGCCAGGACCCAAGTTACATGGTAGGTGGGAGCTCCTGATGGAGGTTTGTATGGAATAGCATTTCACATCAAAATAATTACATCTCTATGCTGATTAATGGTTAACTTGACTCTTTAGTATTCCTTTCTGAATGTCAGCTTCAGGCTTCAGATAGATTACCTTTGAAGTCAATAGGAGAAGTCATGTGTATGTCAAAATATGGAAGTTATCTTTGTCATTAACCTTGAGAAGCATCATTGATTACAGGCAGTAAGTAAGATCTAATGGTTTTAGAGAAACAACTGCTTCAAAAACAGTTTTCAAGGCATATTTGACAATGAGTTAGATGAAGCTACAGAAATATGTCATTGATATGATTTGGTAGAGCTACCTCAGAATAGCCTTGCAATGCAGTTCAACTGGCTTTACTGGTATGCTAAAGAAGGTAAATATCTCCATGTTGCCTTGATTTCCACTCAAAATTAACATCTGGCTGTGATGCAGAAATTGATGGAAGTAGAGAGCCACGTGAGTGCAATGCTGATTCTCTAACAAGATAATTTTAATCATGACAGTGATCACTACCATGCTGCATGGTTCATTTAAGCTCCTTTGTACCTCAGGTGTATCTGAAAATGTGGCCATGTGCTTGTAACCTGAGAGGAAAAAATGAGTTTTCTGTGGACTTTGGAGATACCAAAATGAACTTCCAAGGAGATTTCCACCAGAGTTTTAATTTTGAAAGGGCTTTGCAAGCCTTTATGACATTATCTGCTGCTACCAACAGTAGTTCTTAAAACTATTGATGTTAATTTTCCAGGAGATAAAGCACCAAAAATTCAAGTATTTTTGAATAAGTGTTTAGAAAATACAACACTGGCACCTGTAGAGGATTCTGCATGTGGTGCCTCTGCACCATCAAGAACTTGCATGTTTAATATTTAGCTGGCAAAACTGCCTTTCAATTTTCTCAGTATATATTATACATTGTAATGCATTTTAAACAAAGGGAACTGTGCTGTCACTCAGTTTAAGGCTTTCCAAGTATCTGCCCTACTTTACATTCTCTTCATCAGAGACAAAGAAGTTAGAAATAAAAGAATCCTCTTTTGACACCTTGTCCATCCATTTCCCAAGCAGATGCTAACATTTTTCAGTGCATAGTCTGCCCTAGCAAGTTGCAATAGACTCAAATATTAGGGATCTGCAGTTTTCTTTGTAAGTACATTCTTTCCAAGTACATTTCAGACCACCATAGAAGTTTTGCTGATGCTCTTTTTGCATACAACATGCATTAAGGGAGTAGAGACACACTGAGAATGTGGCCCCAAATCTTCTTGGCTGGTGTTTTTAAAGGGATGTGGCAGCTTAGCGCCTTCAGAGGGAGAAAACCCACTGCAGATCAGTAAAAAAATGTTAAAAAAATTAAAAATCAAAGGTCAGCCATGTGCCATTGAAATCCTGTATAAAAACCCAATGGAATAAAGGATGTTGTACTGAAATCAATGTAAAATTGTTCCACTTTGGTGCTTTGCTAGCAGCAACCTGCAGAAATTTAAGGCCTAAGTCTATGATCTTCAGTCAGGCAGAACCTCCTACATGAAGGTTTTGCTTAAGCAAATGTTGTAGAGGTTACCAGCCTGTAGTAAACTTCCTCTGGCTTTACTCATACGCATCCAGCTCTGCCTATTTTATTAAGACGTGACCCTTCTCCTGCTGCAAGCTCATCCCTTATACCATGATTTGCAGCAATTAATTGGTCTCCTCTAAGCTGACTAGCAAATCCATATAGTACTGTAATTACCTGAATGTAAAATATTTAGGAAATATCTATCATGCTCTTGGAAGTCTCAGGTCATTGAAAGAAAGCCAATGAAATTGCAAACAGGCTGAAGGGATTGGCTACCAGCCACCTTTCCTCCCCCCTCCCCATTCTCTTGGCTTTTAGCATTTGTCTCTAGGGCATGACCAAATAGTGGGCATGTGTCATAAAGACATTTATCATGTAATTACAGCTTTAAGATCAGTTTCTGTTGATGTGAGATGATTACTGTGTATTTCACGCCTTTCAGGTTCCCAGCTGGGATTCAGAGATTTAAGGACATGGGATATATATTTTTTAAATTTATGAGATAGCCATTAATTTAATTAATTGGACCATAAGAGTTCAGTCAGTGACCAAATAAAAATCCCACGAAACAGAGAGAACCAGATGTTTTATGAAGTTTTGATGTTTTGGACATATATAACTTGGAAAAGCAAAGGCCTTTGTTTCCTCTTCAAGGAACAGAATGTTTCTGTGGAGTAAGAAAAATGACACATCAAAGCCATTCATTTTGAAACCTGATATTAGAATAAGAATACTGTTAAAGCAAGACTTAAAATGTATTGTTTGTATATGTTAACAATACCTCAGTGCCATTTCTCTACGGGTTACATCAATACCTGCATTTTAAAATCTAGGCTCATGCGTTGTAACTGTGGTTTCTTGAATTAATTTCAAGACTTTATGTTGGGCTTTTATTTGATTTTGGGTTTTCAAATTGAGAACTGAGTTGAATTATTGTGAGAGGAACCCTGTCACCAAGGTGATCATGCAGCTAGATTTCTGATGTTTTCAGTATTCACCAAATTTCTATGAGCTCTAATGAAAACAGATTTCTGTTTAACTCCTATTTCTTACATCAGGATCAGCTTTTTTGACTATCCTCATAGCTGTTTAAATTAGTATATGATATTTTTAAAGGCATCATTAAAGCAGTTTAAGCCTTTAATGAAATAGATTTAAGATTTCTTTCTATCATCTCATAACATGAGGTGCAGCAGGAAATCCAGTACAGCAGCACTATCAAAATTACAGCTGGGCAAAACAGTTTATGGCTTGGCCTCTTTTAATAAAACCAGTTTATCATGATTTCCTGTTAAAGGATTCTGCTTGGGTCCTGCCTGGGGACAGGCCCAAAGTTCAAAATTTAGCACAAACGACTAAAAGTATAAATTTCATGTTAAGGATGCAGCAAGATGGAATTGTCTATTTGGGCACAAAACTCAGCAGTGAAAGCATGCCTCATGCAGAAGACTTGCTTTGCTGCTCTTGGAGGCTGACTGGTTCCCCCAGTGCTCTGGCACACTCTTGTGAGTGAATCATAGACTGGTCTGGGTTGGAAGGGACCCCAAGGATCACAGAGCTCCAACCCCCCTGACACAGGCAGGGACACCAACCTCAGGCCTGGAGCTACACAAGGTTGCCCAGGGCCCCATCCAACCTGGCCTTGAACACCCCCAGGGATGGGGCATCCACCCCCTCTCTGGGCAGCCTGTTCCAGCCCCTCACTACTCTCTCTGTAAAGAACTTCCCCCTAATATCTCATCTAAACCTTCCCTCCTTTAGCTTTAATCCATCCCCCTTGTCCTGCCATTATCTACCCTTTTAACAAGCTGATTCCCCTCCTGTTTCTCTGCTCCCTTCAGGGACTGTCAGGCTGCAATGAGGTCCCCCCACAGCCTTCTTTTCTCCAGGCTGACCCAGCCCAGCTCCCTCAGCCTCTCTTTGTAGGGCAGGTGCTCCAGCTCTCTGATCATCTTCGTGGCCCTCCTCTGAAGTCAGACTTTTATGAAGCTGGTGCACTAGATCATGAATTAAATCCAAAGGCTTCTTCTGGTGATTGTATTGGCTGGTAGATCTCCTTAGTGCCAATAAACTCATGGGACACCTACTGTAGTAACTCCAGCAGAAATATCATCTGCTTTCAAATAAAGAGCCACATCCAGTTGTGATATACTGATCCAGCAAAACATTTCCATGTTTCTTTTTTTCCTTTGGGGAATGAACTTGCCTAGTGGAAGTTGTTGTGGAAACATTCAAGCAAAGTGAGTTACCAAAACTTAGCCCAGCAGCTCTATTTGGCTCTTCTGTTGAAGGAAAGCTACAAATGCAAATCTGGCAGTGGCTGAGGGCTGTAAAAAGGGTGAGTAAGCAGGCAGGTGCAATTTACACCAGGAGGAAAACAAAGGCTGAAGTGTCGTGGCAGCAGAGAAATGATATCTTGTTTTACTTGGGGGCACAGCCCTGGCCCTGCCTGTCCCAAGATCAGTGCACATTTCCAGCCAAGCTGTTCTCATGCTGAATTTACAGCTTGCAAGGTTCATGTGCCTTCTAGTGAAAAATCTTGAAGGGAACTTGCAGGAGAAGGTAGAGCAGTTAGCAAATTATTCACATCTCTGCAGAGGAAGGGAGAGCTCCTTTGGCCCAGAGAACTGGCCTCATGGTGAGCTGCACCAAGGGTTGTCATCAGGGGTTTTATTATCACACATTGTCCACTCCAGTTTTCCTAAGTTTCAAAACACTGTGCTTTTTTCCCCAATTCCCATGTCTTAGATGCCTTCCAAGTTCTTCAGAGCAACCTCTCTGACAGAAAGGTATTGCTGTATCTCTGATCCCATGTAGTTGAATTCAACTCCTTGAAAGAGTCCAAAGAAAGGCTACAAAGGGCCTGGAGCATCTCCCCTATGAGGAAAGGCTGAATACGCTGGGGCTGTTCAGTCTAGAGAAAAGAAGACTGAGGGGGGACCTAATCAATGTTTATCAATATCTTAAGTATGGGGTGCAGAGGGAATCGGCCAGCCCCTTTTCAGTGTCTGTGGGGACAGGACAAGGGGCAATGGCTGCAAATTGGAGCACAGGAAGTTCCACACCAACATGGGGAGGAACTTTTCCCCAGTGAGGGTGAGGGAGCCCTGGGACAGGCTGCCCAGGGGGTGTGGAGTCTCCTTCTCTGGAGAGATTCCAGACCCATCTGGACGCCGACCTGTGCAGTATGAGCTGGGGAGCTGCTTTGGCAGGGGGGTTGGACCCCATGATCTCTCGAGGTCCCTTCCAACCCCTACAACTCTGTGATTCTCTAACTCTTCCTCTACACTGTATCTCTTAATCATGTTTACTTCTTTTTAAATAGTAAAGTAACATAGAAAGGATTATTACTGTAAACATCAGTTTGTTTGACACAGGCCTCTGTAGCAGAAAACAGACTTTTACTATGTTAATAAATATTATTGTTTGCCTTTCCTTTGATGCACACTTGCCTTCAAGGTAAATTTATCTCCATGCATCTTTGTACTTTAGAATGGAAATAGAAGATTCTGAATCCTTTGTGGCTTAGGAGTATGTCTAGTGAAGAACAATTTTCTTGCAAACCAATTTCCATGCTCTTTTAGAATCTGATACAGAAACATTCTGTATAGTTAATATTTAATACCAATATAGTCATGAAAAATTCAGCCACTAATAAATGGGATTTATTTATTTTCTACCATTTAAATTGCCCCTACTGTCATCCTAAACCTGCTGATGGATATACTATCTAAATGGAAATGACTATTCATTTGTTACAGGCTGGTTTGTGTTTGTATAAGCTGCTTAACTTCAGAAGTGTCCCCTAGCTTGTATTGTAGCAGGAGCATCGTGGTTATCGTGGTTACATCACTCCCCAGCTCCTGTTTGTTTTACAGAGGCCAGAAACCAAACTGGTAATGCAAGTCTCATCACTAGAGTAGAGGTGACTATCACTTGCAAAGGCAAATTCATACCAGTAAACCATTCAGGTCTGCACACCAGTTTTTGGTCTTTACTGGTCCTTTCTGGCACAGCACGGAATGGATTTGAGCAGATAATTCCTGCCTGCTTTCCTCCTGGTATGCCTGAATAGTAGATGTGTATTTATAGTTTGTTATTCTTATTAAAACAGAAGAAAAAACACTACTCAAGCTGGATCCCCATGTGCTTTCAATTAGGCTATCATCTTTCCAGAACAATTACACTGCCCACTTTGAAACAAGGTGCCATCATTCCTACACGTTTTCTCTACCATCAAAACTCACACTTGCCCTTTGAAAGCTTGCATTCGTTTCTGTGTGTAATACCCAGGCAGGTACCATGCTGGCATCTCTTCCCTTCATCCCTCTAGATTTTAAAAGAAAATCTCTGTGTAATGGTCATATGTTCATTTCTTTTATTTTTTTTTCTTTTCTTTTCCTTTTTTTTTTTTAAATAAAAATAACAGAGAAAGAGAGAGAGAGAGAGAGGCATCAAAAGCAATTTTTCGTTTCCACATGCCTATGTGGTAAGCCCATATGTCAGGCTTTTTGTGGTGATGTGATTCATATCACTTCAGTATGGGATGTTAGCTCTGCATTTAGTCTTGCCTAGACTGTAACGAAGGACACCGATTACACTGGTGATTCAAGCTAAAAGCTGCAGCAGAGGCATTAGAATACAGGAAACGTATAGGGGAATGCAATTTCCAAGTGGATGAAAAATGTGTGAGTGGACGAACATTCAGTGAGGTAATTACAGCTTAGGTTTAGTCCTGAATTTTCTTCAGCCTTACTCTAGGGTGAGACTAATGGCCATACCTGAGTTTTTAATGGCAACATTTGGGCAAAAAGTATGGCTATTACGTGAGCAAATGTAGCACTTTAGGCTGGGGGAAAGGATATCACCTTCAGAGTCAAAAGGAAAGAGGAATCAATTTGGCTACGTGAGCTAGGAAACTTTTCGGTGGGAAATCTTGGAACGGTCTCACTCTGTGGGGAGGGGGAGAGAAGACAGTGTCTGAGCACAAAAAGCATGGCCAGAGACAGTGTGCATCTGTCACTCCCAGCCACCTTGGTGAAGTTATTCCAGATTCACAACAGCAGGAAAAGAGAATCCATTATTTATGCAAAACCGTGTAACTTAGATGAAAAGCAATACAAAGCCAAGTGAAATATGAGTGTTATTCTCACCACTGGATGAAAGGTATGCTTCAGAACAGGCCAGTTCTTTAGATCAATAATAGGAGTTTTAATATTCATAGCACTGTGTGTTTCTTTGGGTGAACACTCCACTCTCTGAAGAAAACAGCTTCGGTTAATCTATGACAATTAACAGGTTCAGGTACCTTTTGTCAAATGGGGTGGCAGGGACAGAGTCACTAAATGGCTGGAGTAAGAACAACATCATTTTTTATCCCAAGGTACTTCTGGAGAATGTAGATAAGCTGCCTCTAGTCTCTCCTAAGGAGAGAAAATTTGTATTCTGTTCTTCAAACTAACATCTTCCACCTTTCATAGGTGTGTTCTAGTGAATCTGTACTGGGGACAATGCCCTCATTGACCGTAACAGCAGAGCTGATCCCTTCTGCCTGACTTTATTTAGATATGTACAGAACCACAGAGCCAGGAGATGCTTGCTAGTCTGCTGGGAAGAACAGTCTCCACTTAAACTGGGGATCAGGGTTCAAATTCAATTAGGCAAAAGGACAACTTGCATCTTGGATATCTTAAATACTTGTCCAGAGGAGAATATTGTGCCCTGCATCTTCAGTGAAAAAGACTAGTTTTATACTTTTTTCATAAAAAACCAACCCAAACCCCTTATCATAAAGGTAAGCCAAAACCACTGTGGCCCAAGGAAACTGTTTCACCTTACATAAAACCTGAATATTTCTTTCTTTATTTTTATTTTGGGTTAGAAAAAAGTAAGAGTCAAATGGAGAGACCAATGTTTGCTCTGACTCTTCTCAACCCTACTTCTGCAACTGAGCCCATACACCTGCTCTCTACACTGACTTAATTGCTTGCAGAGCTTTTTATGACCAGTTTGGATCCCAAATGGACCCCAAATTGCAATTACTGTTGCCTGCTTGAGGCTAACAAGAGGAACAAAGCAAAGAGTAATGGACAGCCCTTCAGCCCTCCCATCTGATATACAGGATGAAACCTCCTTCCAGGCTCCAGCTGGGACAGAAGTGGGATGTGAGCAGCAGGATCCTTGCTACAGAAGCCTCGAAAAGGCAGAATCTGCTCAGCATTATTACATATCATTGAATCACTTTCACATGGCTGTTGCACGGCTTTTACATGGCCAGAGGTAGGAACTTCAAGCCCTGGCACAGGAGAAGCCACTCTCATGAAATATACTGCCCCACATGAAGTCCTAAAAGGTTAGATCATCCAGGTAACATCTTACAGCTGTGCCTACCAGGAATGACCTCTGGATTTTAATAATTTTTGGAATTTTTTAGGACAAAGATGTGCTGTGGTTACATGTATGCACGAACATCACACAGACAAACTTCCAGGGGTATTTCTCTTGTTATTTACTATGGCACCTTGTATTTCTTTTACCAGGCATTTCCATCTCTCAAACAATCACAATTTGAATGTCCTTAAAGTGAACTGATGTACTGTACTTAATAGCCTGGTGACTTCTCAGATTAGACTGATAGAGCCAGTGATGAATAGGGTAAGTATAGTTAACAGCCATTCTTAAACAACTTTGAGTGTCATTAATTTTGTTATAGGACAGATTAATCTGAAATGTCAGGACTTGCTGTACTAGACCTAAAATTGTATTTTCAAACCAATTTTAACAGATTGTATTTCACTCTTGACACAAAATTCATTTACTTGCCTTAGATTGCAGCTTTTATTGTAATTGTATGAAATTAAATCAGGGCATTAGATCCATAGAAAACTAAGTTGAAGTTAGAGGAAGATAGTTGCTCTGAATTTATTTCTGTTTTCCTTTTTAATACTTTTTTCTTCTTACAAGAAACTCAAATGCATGGCCACTGCTATAGGTTAAGAAGAGATTTTAGCTGCCCTAGGTCAAGGTATGTAAATCGTATCTAAATCATACCTAGACACAGGACAATACTTATTCTGTTGGTTGTCTTATTTATATCAACAGAATCCCTGCTTTTCTTTATAATTTTGATATTTGTTTAAAGTCACAAACTATGTACTAAAGCCATTGTAAATCTGTTCCAATCATCCAATTAAAGAGCAACCTGAATGGCTAACGATGCCAAAAATTAGCAGAAGTGAATTCAGACCCCATGAAAGCATCACACAAAAGGTTAGCTCTCCTGAAACCTTTGCAATGAAGTTTAAGGATGAGTTACAGGGCCTTTGAAAAGGAGTAATTTCCTCCCCCTTCCCAAGAAATACACTGCAGATAATATATAGTTAAATCAATAATCTCTTTGTAGGCAAACTGTACAGCAATAGGTGTTTGGACAGAAGCATTTCTTGAATAATTTTGAATTATGAATAAATTCGTAAAAGTACCAGTCAGTTCACAGATAATTCATGAACTGAAATAAGGGCAAAATTTGTCGAATAAATTATTCACCACAAATAGTTCCTAAGCTCTCCAAAGTACTATCACACTTCATTTATCTCTTGCCTTAGGGGTAGATAAAAATACTCAGAAAAAAATTATATCTAACCTGAATTTTTCCCTAAAAAATTCAAAGAGGAACATCTCCTTCTGCAGTATTTTTAAAGGTTAGAAGCTTGTTCACCTGCAGCTTTTATTCCTCCTCCACAAAAACCTGATTTTGTGTCAGAGGTCTTTGATTTTTATCTCAAAATCAGAGATAATATGGTCAAGAAAGAGCAGATCTAATTACAGGTCCCCGGGGGTTGCAGAAATACCTGCCTGAAGGCTTCATTTATTTTAAGAGCTCCTGAAGAAAATAAAGAATTGGAGAATTATTTTATTTAATGACTGCTTAAAGTTCTCATTTTCTTCTGGTACATGTCCAGTCTCCTAAGGAAGCCCCAGAATGCAAATTCTGAGCTTTTGAATGCGTTTGCATCGCTGTACAAGTGTGTAAAACAGCTTAGGAGGTTGATTTGATGGGTCTAAATGGAGGAAAACCAATGAACAGTAGGTGCATCTGCCACTTTTCTGTGCCAAGTTGGTGAGTGACTTACAGATTATTCAAGATTTGTATCCAGACAAGGAAAAGGCAACGACAATGTCACTGGAGGGACATCATTTTGTGTGATTCTTGGTGTCAATAACAAGAACGGAAAAAATGCCTCTGAGGGAGCCCAGTAGAAATGGCTTTTATACTCTGTATTGATCCAAATCAACAGCATTTTTGTCTGCTATAAAATAAGGAAGAGAAAAAATACTTAAGAAAAATCTCTCCTGTACAGGAAGGAACAGTGGCTCTTTCCAGATGTAGGCAGATGTTGGGAAATCGAGGCATCTGGTAAGTAGGCCCACACTGGTGTATCAGAAGCATACAGAAATATGAAGCATTTGGGAATCTTCCCTGGCTATTCGAGATGAATCTTGGCAGTATGACATGGCTCACTGTTCAGCAATATTTCATGCAAGGCGGCTGGTGCAGTAAGAACTACTCTGAGCTTGTATTCTTCTTCTTTACACCAGGCAGCTTTAACTCCCCATAGCAAAGCAGGAAAACATGATGGGGAAATTCAGGCAGCGAGCAAAATCACTCTTAGCAGTGCTTCCAAGACAAGTTTCAAGTTCAAGACAGCCTCCATCAGAAGAGAAAAAGCAAACAAACCACCGTATACATCAGGACTTGCATAGGTGGTAGGTTATACAGGGGTTTCCTGTATAACCTGTATTTCCCCCCCTAAGGGGGGACCTAATTAAAATCTATAATTATCTGAAGCAGGGGATGCAGGGGGAATCAGCCAGCCCCTTTTCAGCAGTCTGTGGGGATAGGACAAGGGGCAATTGCTGCAAGTTGGAGCACAGGAAGTTCCACACCAACATGGGGAGGAATTTTTTCACAGTGAGGGTGACAGAGCACTGGAATAGGCTGCCCAGGGGGTGTGGAGTCTCCTTCTCTGGAGAGATTCCAGCCCCATCTGGACGCCGACCTGTGCAGTATGAGCTGGGGAGCTGCTTTGGCAGGGGGGTTGGACCCCATGAGCTCTCGAGGTCCCTTCCAACCCCTACATTTCTATGATTCTATGATTCCTGACAGATCTCTTTTAGAGAGGATCCAAGCCAGTCTACAGAAAAACAAAATTTAGCCTTGTGCACCAACATTACATTAAATTTTACCATCCCCAACCTACAGCCTTCCAAATGCCACCACTTCAATGGTCCTTAAGAGACACCAGCAGCATTCTCCAGGGGAACGATTCCGTGGGCCTTTAATCGTGTGCCTGGCTCTCCTTGCTTCATCAAACAAAAAATAAATTAGACGGGGTCAAACATTGTAGATCTAATCTCACTGTGAACTGAAAACATAGTCGCTCTCCTGCCACCAGAGTAACGCGGAGCCTGCGGTGACCCCACCAT
Source organism: Laterallus jamaicensis coturniculus (assembly GCA_022605575.1). Lineage (NCBI taxonomy): Eukaryota > Metazoa > Chordata > Aves > Gruiformes > Rallidae > Laterallus > Laterallus jamaicensis. Next base: position 36,846,395 of record JAKCOX010000006.1, read on the forward strand.
GAACTGGAGGGGATGGGAGATCTCCAGCAGGTGCAGTCTGGGAGGACTCAATGTCGCATTCAAGTTTATTTCTTTGTACGGTTCTGAGAATGGCAGGATTGTGTTTTGAATCCAATATCCCGGGGCTTTCACTTGCTTTCTCACAATTACCTGTGCAAGGAGGAAAGGGGAAGGGGAGGAGGGGGCAAAAAAAAGGAAAAAAAAAAAAAAAAAGAAGAAAAAAAAAGAGTGAATTCTTTTGTGGCACAGCAGAAACGGTCAAGGGCAGTTCAGATTAAAGACTGTGATTGGCACAGGCTGCAGAGAGGCTACGCCAACAAAATAAAAAATAGAACCATCCTGTTTAATAGAAACAAATTGCTCTCCACTTCTCAGTGACACAGATAGTGGGGCCATTTGTACCTGCTGCCCTTTGTTGGGAACAACGGCAAGGAAATGTACTCGTCTTGAGCGGGATAAAATTCTTCTCTGTTGTATTTGGCTATCTCAGCCCGCAGAACAAGCAGGGCAGTTAAGTAGTTGAGCTTCCTTGTACATTTGTTTGATTAAAGGTCTGTAACGCTGGCTCAGGTGGAAACAGCTCAGCTGCTTGAAACCGCAATGAATGAAGGGCTTGTTAGAGAGCAGCCAGCGAGACACGGCCGGGCCGGCTCTGAATTAGCTCTCAATAGGAGCTTCTTGTTTTGCTTGTTCACTTTAGGATGGAAGCACAAAACTGTACATTTTAAATTACATGTGACGAGATCCGGGCTGGTTTGCATGTGTATATTGGGGCAACTGCTAGAGAGGAAGGCGAGCTCTTTTGCAAGTCAACCCATGAAAACAAATATCCTTCAGATGTCCCTGAGTGCTCCAGTTAACATTGGCATTTCTAAAGGTCGGAGTGGAGTGTGTTAGAGCATATTTATGGACTGACCAAGTAGAAGGTTTTAATTTTGATCATAAATGGGCTGGAGAGAATCCAACCAACTGCCTAGCTGATAAAAGAAAAAGCCCCAGAGTTTATTTGTGTTATTTTCTCATCTCACAGGGACACAGCTATGCATGGCAGAGCTCTCATAGTATCATCTTAAGGGGGGACCTAATTAAAGTCTATAATTATCTTAAGCAAGGGATGCAGGGGGAATCAGCCAGCCCCTTTTCAGTGGTCTGTGGGGATAGGACAAGGGGCAACGGCTGCAAGTTGGAGCATAGGAATTTCCACACCAACATGGGGAAGAACTTTTTCACAGTGAGGGTGACAGAGCACTGGAATAAGCTGCCCAGGGAGGTGTGGAGTCTCCTTCTCTGGAGATATTCCAGCCCCATCTGGACGCCGACCTGTGCAGTATGAACTGGGGAGCTGCTTTGGCAGGGGGGTTGGACCCAATGATCTCTCGAGGTCCCTTCCAATCCCTACAATTCTATGATTCTATGATTCTATGATCTTGGTTCCAGATTTAGTGATACCAGTCTCCCAGGGTCAGCGATAACTTCTCCTCTGCCTCCATCGCCTTGCACCAGGTAAAACGTGCTCTGTTGTTCAGCACATGAGCAGTTCTTCTGTTTTGTTGAACTGATGCTGTAGTGAGCATGTAATGGGAGTATGTATGTACATCTCCATGACATATGTACATGTATATGTCACTTTACATAGATGTTGCCTGGCTCCTTCAATCAGTTTCTCTGTACATGGACTGGGGTAGATAAACTCTGATGTCTGTGCACATGCAGCTGTGTGTGAGCGGGACATCAGGCTCACTGCTGATAAAAACCCTGCAGAAATGCAAAAAAGCTATATTGGAAAAAGGGTTAAAACCCCTGTGCTCCTAAACTTTGGTATCCAGTGCCATAATCACAAAGGGTTAAAATGCCTCTGCTCCTAAACTTTGGTATCCAGTGCCATAATCACAAAGGGTTAAAATGCCTCTGCTCCTAAACTTTGGTATCCAGTGCCATAATCACAACATGATTTGATCAATTAATTTTAAGGGACTCCAACTGTAACCACAGCAAATTAACCTCTTGTACCCTTTAATAAACATTAGGTGTCTATCAGAGAAATGGTTTTAAAATGTGTTTGTGCAACAAAAAAATGCAAACTTTAATCCTAAAGACCACACAGGTTTAAATATGAGTGTATAATTGTTCCCTGTGCTTTTGGGATGGAGAATATGTTTATTCCATTATCCATTAGGATCTATAGCTCTTAGGCATGATCTCACAAATGGTCATCACCTCATCGAGCTCTTCCTTGCTCATCATTTGCCCTGCAATCCCTTAAGCTGTGGAGAAAGACATTTAAAATGGTGAATTGTGAGCATGAAGTTTGGACCCACCCAAGTAAGTGAATGATAGTGTTAAGCAACTAAGAGTTTCCCCTTTTTTTCATGAATTTCAGGCAGCGGGGCTCTGTGTGTGTCTATGGCTGAGTATAGCATTTGGTTTCTGTGAGGACACTAAGCTCCTTGTCTGAGCCATAAATACCAGCAGTTAAAATCTGAGAGTCTTTCAGTGACTTGCCTATATGTTGAGATCATTTCTGATATCCAGAACAAAATAAAAATTGGCTCAATTGAATATTTAAACAATTAATTAGTATTTGACACTTAATCTACTGATGGATAGAGCCCAAGTGTAGATCTGAAAAGAGATATATTCATGCATTATAGAAAATGATGAAAGATTTTTATTTTATTTTAATGTCTCAAAATAAGCCTTTTTTTAGGATTTTTCATGTTGTGGCTGTTCTGACAGAAAATTATTTTCAATTATGAAAGAAATAACGGAGAAGAGACTGACAGAGAATATCTCTGGGATTGTATCAGACAAGGCCAGCCTTATTCTCATCTTATCTGGTGACTAATCAAAACCAGTGGAAGCCAATGCTTCTCTTTCAGTTGATCCTGTTAGACCCAGGCTGGTCACGCATAGCTTCATCTGTAACCTAACCAGCACTGACGGGTCTTCCTGACTGCCAAAATAAGTCTTAGATCTGACTTAATGTTTCCAAGTTGAGGTTTTCTTTGAGAGATGCTGGGTAAATGTAGGGTCTCTTCTAATTCTGGGTTTTTTTATGGCTGTAAACTGAAAGAGGGAAACCCTAGATGTGAGAGAGACCATGGAATCCTATCAGTCCTGACCGAGAGCAAGTGGGGGAAAAAAGGATGAAGAAACCCAGTAGCTTCACCCAGTGATAGAGACCCTGAACTGTCATGAAATGGGACTGCCCAGTCATTAGGAAGCTGTTGAAGCAAGTGGAGAGTAAGTAAGAGATTGTCAGTCAAGTATCCAGTGTCACAATTAATGGGCAAACCAGCTCCTCATAGTGTGTGCCCTACAACCTAAGCTTTAAAAAGTTATTTCATTAAAAATAGTCTGCATGATTTTAGGAGGGAAACAAAATATATATACAATGTACAGCTTTGAAATGTTAAAATATTGTAAACTAAAAAATTTACACTGTAAAAGTTATGTTACTAAATCAACTCCTTGTGCATAAAGAAAGCACAACAAATGTTCATTCAAATGCCTTTCACAATTTAGGACTAACCTAAAATTAGCTTTTAGTTGAGATTTATCAGTTTACTTATTTTTGTTGGTTTTAAAACAGAGGAAAGCTTTCATTACACCTTTTACCTGGAGTTTTTACTTTGCTGTACTTTTTTATATCTATATTTCTATGAATTGTAGGGACATAAAAACTACCACAAATCTGTGTATCATCAAAACTAATATTTTTTTGATAATTCCTGAATTTCTGGCCTGCTGGGATAGGATACATTAGAAATCACCACAACCAAAGAGGGGAAGAGAGCCTTTGGGTGTTTCTGGTATAATGCATATGTAAAAAGTGTAGGCAGCACTCCTAATTTCTGGTGTTCCCAGGAACCTGAGCTGGAAAAGTCCAGTGCCATGTTAAGCAGAATAGCCTGATATCCTGTGAGACACATACAAGCATTTAAGAACAGAAACTTTGATATGCAGACACCATCAATGTTAGGAAGGTAAAAGCTTATATTCTAAACTGAAAACATAAGGCTGCAGGAGTGGGTTTTGGTGACCCCTCTGTTGTGATGGAGGTCATAAATCATGGAATCACAGAATCATCAAGGTTAGAAAATACCTCCAAGATCATCTAACCCAACCATCCCCCTACCACCTGTATCACTCACTAACCCATGTCCCTAAGTACCTCATCCAGCCTTTCCTTGAACACCCCACAAGACAGTGACTCCACCACCTCCCCAGGCAACATGTCCCAACACCCAATCGCTCCTTCAGGGAAGGAATTTCTCCTCATTTCTAACCTGAACCTCCCCTGGCACAACTTGCAGCCATCTCCTCTTGTCCTATTGCTAGTTATCTGTGAGAAGAGGCTGACCCAGAGCTCCCCACAACCTCCTTCCTATCAGGGAACTGGAGAGAGAGATAAGGTCTCCCTTGAGCCTCCTCTTCTCCAGACTGTAGTCCCAGTTGTCTTCCAGATGTCAGTATACATGTACATGGTAAGCTACATAAGTGTGTACTAAAGAGCAATATTGAGCAGAAAGAGTTCAAATTTGAGAAAAACTCATCTTTCCCTTATTAAGAGGAACTAACAAGAGCATTAAAGAAGGATGACCCATGGGAATGGGACATTTTCAAATGGACAGGTATTCCTACCCCAGCTGGTGTTCTGATTCCTATTTGCAGGTGCCTCCCAACATCAGCTATGTAGACAACTGCTCCTAGAGGCATCTTACATTTTGATGGATCCTTATGAGACTGTCTTCTCTTTCACATCACCCTGTGCCTTCACCTACATGCAGTCATCTTGCTCTTTGGTCTCTGCTGGAAACTGTTGGCTGTAGCATTCACTCTGGCAATTCTTTAGTCACAGGAACTTCATTTTACTGAACATCCATCTTCACACTGTAATTTTTAGATAACTAAGGCCTTCCTTCAAATTATACCACAAATGCAAAGTATAATAAAAACACACAGCAGGGAAAGCAGGAGAGCAGTTTGGGGTATGTAGCTACTTCTTGCATCTGCAGCAAGGTTGTGCCATGAGGAAAGTTTGGAAGAAAATAAAGGAATGCCTAAAAAAAAGGGTGGTGACATCACAAATCCTGCTAAAGAAAAAAAATTACCTTCTCAGCCCCACACTTCAAATCAATGTGCATTTGGAGCCGATTCCTTGTTTACAGAAACTGATTGAACAGAAACGAATTTCTGATTTACAGAAACTATCACCACTGGGGCTAATTTTAATCAGGATACGATGTTTCCTTAATTAAGCAAGGCATCCAGCTAATGGCGATTTGGTTTGATTCAGAAATGGATAATTTGTTATCAAATCCTTTAATAGTTGGTGCTGACGTTTCTGTCATTACTTGTTGCTCCTCTCAATCTTTATTATGACAAACCCCTTAAAAAATGCCTAGGTAGGAAAAAAGTGCCCATTAATCCTTTCAAGGAAAGACTGCTGGTACCAGATTAAGTCAAGCTGGTATCTGAAACTATTCTTTTCTTTATGACACATAGTAAGTGGTCGGTAATCCACATCTTAATCTCCTTGTTGCACAGCTTGGTTTATCGTAACCGATACTCCTGTGACTGTTGCAGGCTCCTATTGTGTTACCTTCGGCGTTCAGCTCTTCTTCCTGTTTTTTCCCACTGGAATGTCTGATAAAGACACCCTTGAAGTTGACCATAGTCTGTTGAGAAAGCGCTTTTCAGAGAAAATGTGATTTCTTTAAAGTTGTATTTATGTTACTTTTGGATTTTCCCCTGAGCATAGCCCAGGATAATATTCCTGCTGTCTGACAACACGTGAGTTTCACTGCTACTTAAAAACCAACCCTCTCTTTAAACCCTCTATTCCAGTCCATAATTTTCTCTGAGGTACAATTATGCTTTATGGCAGTGCTTAAGTATCAAGAAGAAAAATAAAGTGCTGGAAGAAGTGACATTTAACTTGGCCAATTTATAAAAATATATAAACACCAGGCATTGAAACCTGTTGTCTCTCAAAATGAAGAGATGTGATATTTTGAACAGTTTTTGTAAGAAAGAGCTTGAAATTGAGAAACCCCATGTTCCCAGCAGATGTTTGCTATAATTGTTATTTTAGAGATGAAGATAGTTGATAGTTTCTGTCTGAACTTCAGCTGTGCTTGCTGCTCCTCAAGCCAGTGGTGAAACTGAAGCACTTTAACCCAAAGCTGCAAGAAGCACCCAGCTCCCAATTTTTGGTATTTCATGATGCAGTGACACACCTTTGCCTTTTAAAAAAGATGGATGGCTGATCTGCCTTTTCTAACAGATGTAAATTTTAATGAATTATACTAAAGAGAGCTTATGTGTAACGCTGGGAAACGCATCAGAAAAGCAATTGGCAAGCTCATGGGCAAGTCATTTCAATTTCTGGTTTCAGAGTGATTGCGCTCCATCACCTGGGCCCTGGGCAGGGGTTTCAAACCCAACACTTACAACACTGATGTTTCAAACCCAACAACCCATGAGACCCTTAAATTAATGCTTTAACCATACTTTGTGTTTTACCAGAGAAAAGCCCACTTCCACTGTGCTTTAGCCCTTGTTTGGGCTGTCCTGCTTGTGATGCTGCACAGAGGAGCAGGAGGACAGAGAGAAGGGTGAATTTTGTTTGAGATATGTGGGGATTGGCCATGAATTTCAATTTGCACACTGGCTTAGCCAGGTTAAGACAGTTAATTGCTACTGAAGTTTTTATTTATGCATCTGACTTGCCCTCTCCTTGAACAAATGAGGTGTTCCTTGTCTTTTCCCTGAAAAGTGTAGCACAGCAGAGGGATGTTTCTCTGGTGCCTTGGTCAATGCAGTATCACAGTGAGCTTTGTAAGACTTCCTTGACTTCAGTGTACAGGATGTATGAAATTCTATTTCACAAAAGATTCCTATGAAAGAAACCCCCTCCCCCAGTGATTTAAGATGCCCAAATTCTTGAAAACGTTATTTTTCCAGCGGAGCAGATCTAGATAAAACAAAATATTATACCTCAGTGTTAAACTGCAATGCATTCCCACAGCTGGCTGAATAAAGTGGGGCAAAAATGTGTGTTTAAATGTCTGCTGAACAGAAATAGAACTATATACGTGCCTAAAATTAAGCTTTTCAGGAGCCTTTCAGAGTTGGGGCCCCTGAAATGTACAGTTCTCAAAATCTTAAGTTGCCTGGCCATGAACAAAAAAAAAAGGTATATTGAGCTGCAGAATTTGGAGCTTATAAAGGTTTTTATAAAAACTCACCATCGTGATTTGTGTTCAAGTACTTTAAAGTTCACATATTTCTTATTTGAACTTTGCTAGGTGCAGTAATTTTATTCACACTGAGGCTGGATTGGTTCTGCTTATTCAGATCTCATTAATTACAGGAAGCTGGACTCATGCTCATGTCTCCCATTCACCCATCCTGCCCTTAGGCCAGTCAATTTATCTGGCATTTAATGAGGAGTGTTAGATTTTGCAGGTTATCAGAAGTGGGGCCTGAAAGTGTTAGCTTGTGAATTCTAAATAAATGGTCTACTCTGGGACTTGTTTTAAAACAGGCAGCACAGCAGCTCCTCAATCCATGGTGAATGAGCCTAAAATGCCTTGCAGAATTATACCAAAGGTGCTTTTGTTTATTATGGGGTTTTTTTTGTACTTTGAGAATGTTTCTGCTCTCAGCTCAGTTCTGTGAGAACTCCATATCTGCCAGGATATTTTGTGGATTTAATTACCCAGCTTTTGGGTAATTGCCTGTATCAATACTTTGCATCCCCAGCCTCCCAGACGAAGGGGGCTTCATTTAACAACACTTCCAGCAATAACGCTGGAGTTATTGCTATTGTTAGTGCTGGTTATTTGATATCTATCAGTATTAGCACAGGTCCAGAGCTAAATGAAGGCCATAACAATCTCAAATACGTATCAGAATCTCTTTGAGGTGTATATGACGTGTCTATTAAGCATATTAGCACCCTAGCGTATTCTTTGATAGAAAATTAATTTCAATGTAAAATAAAAACCCCCAGCCTTTGACTGTGATACCTGCAGGGGTTGGCTCTGTGTCTACTCAGCGTGCATACCTCTGGAGATCATCCTATGGGCAGATGCCTTGAACACGGATGCAACCACATTTAGTCACCAGTTCCATAGTGAGCCATACTCTCATTATTAATAGGCAAATTCTCTTGATGTAGGCAGGTTCCTCTGTTGAGGCACTTTTCCAGAGCCTCTGGGGAAGGTGTGGGATACTCACCATCCATAGAATCATAGAATCATAGAATGACATGGGTTGGAAGGGACCCCAAGGATCACAGAGCTCCAACCCCCCTGACACAGGCAGGGACACCAACCTCAGGCCTGGAGCTACACAAAGTTGCCCAGGGCCCCATCCAACCTGGCCTTGAACACCTCCAGGGATGGGGCATCCACCCCTCTCTGGGCAGCCTGTTCCAGCCCCTCACCACTCTCTCTGTAAAAAACTTCCCCTTAATATCCAATCTAAACCTTCCCTCCTTCAGCTTTAATCCATCCCCCTTGTCCTGCCATTATCTGCCCTTTTAAAAAGTTGAATCCCCTCCTGTTTCTCTGCTCCCTTCAGGGACTGGCAGGCTGCAATGAGGTCCCCCCACAGCCCTCCAGGCTGACCCAGCCCAGCTCCCTCAGCCTCTCTTTGTAGGGCAGGTGCTCCAGCCCTCTGATCATCTTCGTGGCTCCTCTGACCCCTCTCCAACAGCCCCACATCTTTCTTGTATTGGAGCCCCAGCCCTGGACACAGGACTCCAGGTGGACTCCATCACACAGCGTCCCGTCCCTCACCTTACAGAAGGAAGCACAAAACATCTCCTCTTTGAGGGGTAAGGGGAATTCTGTATCCTTCTCCTCCACCTTCTGCTGAACAGGTTTTAACCTGCGGGGAGGTAGACTGAACTCCAGAGCATCATTTAACTCTTCACACCTTCTAGAGAAATGGTACCAGTTTATTTTTTTTTCTCTAATAAAACTTTTTCTCTAAAAAATTCAAAAAAGTAGGATGAATGATACAGTAACTTCAAAAAGTGCAGCTTCTCACATGATACTGTAACTGAGCAGTTGAGCAGTCATTAATGCATTCCTGTTGTTATGCAGGATTAGTTAATTGTAAAGCAGCCCCTTTGGACTGAAACCAAGCCTGAATCCCTGTTGCAATGTATCCTGCACAATCCTGGGGCAGACGGCTGCTTTTCAGTACATGTAAAAGTAGGCATGGAAATGTGGTTTATTTTTCTTCTGGAAGAGCTGCTGACAGGTTTCACCTCCTCTCCGTGCTAAGAAGAAGAAGATTGCCATCTATAGATAACTCTCCCCAACTGCACATCCTTGCATCAGCAGGGGAGAAAGGAAGAGGTCAGCAGGGAGATGGTTCCGTGCCTTCCTGGAGTGGGATCTGAGCCTGGGTGCAAACAGACTGCACCTTTGTGTCCATCGTTTCTAATTCCCCACAAAGACATGGTGCAAGAGGGGCAGTCTGCCTATTTTCTGTGGGGTTAGTTATGGAAAACTATGGACAATAATTGTTGCCGATCCAGGAAGGTTTCCAGTTAACCACAGGCACACTCCTTCCATTTATTTGTGCATTCTTCTTGTGTAGACAATGTAAAAAAAACCCAAAAGCCCCCTCCAAAAAATAATCCATGGCTCTTCTTGGCCACATTCAGTTGAGAGAGCAAAAAGCTGAATGTTAGGATTGTTGTTGGGCATTAGGTGGTATGTGGGCATAATGCTCAGGCAGAAATAACAACAGACCAAGGGTATAGGTTGTTCTATGTCTGCAAGGAGCAGATGCTGAAGGGCAAAGGGAAAAGGAGAGAAAAGTGGTTAAATCTACACACAAACATAGCAAGCCTGAACATCTCTGTGTGCATGTACACCCAGGAAAAAAGGGGTTATTTGCCATTTTAAAAGCACATTATGACAGAAATAAATGGTATTTGTTGCTCATCAGCTTGGCCATTTACTTGCAGAGAGTGGAAACATTTTCCATGAGTTTTGAGAGGTACCAGATTTTCCCAAGGACATTGAGATATGGAAAAGTGAGCAGGGAGTGGCAAGTGCTGATTGAGCTATAAAGAGGAAAAAAAAAATTTAAACAAAAATACATTTCAATAAGTTTGAATGAACTGTTACTTAAAAATCATTGACCTTTGCTCTTACCCTCTTGAAACTCTCTTAGACTTCTGGATATATCTGGTAATTTTCAGGATAAACTATTCTAAATTAAAGTGAGTATTAACCATAGCTGGTCCTTGCAGTTGGACATGAAGAAACCTTGCATATGGAGAGGGGATGCCAGAAAGCTAGTAGCAAAAAAGCCCCTTCAAACAGGATCATTTTAGTTTTAAAAGGGACTGTTGCACGAATCAGGCATTCTTTCACTCATCTTTGATAGAGCAGCAATATGTAAAATTTTTGAACTGGTCCAAGCTGAATACAGATGAAATTACTTTGGTCTTGTCAATCTACCAAATCTTTCATCTTTTCCCTGGTCGCCTTTTCTCACTACATTTCCTTTATCTCTGCTTGCAGTTTTAAGAAGTGAATGGCAAAGAGTCATCTCCAGTTCATCTGAAGATAAAACCCATTAAGCTGTTGTATTCACATTTAATTAATGTTTTCCAACTCTCATTTCCTATTTTCCTCCTGAAAAATCTTTGCCTAAAGTGCTATATGCCAAATAAAATAACTCAGGTAAGGGATATCTGATCCCAGTGTTTCACAGGAGATGACTGGATAAGATAACTCGAAGGAGTTGATCATTTTTATTATTTGTGGACAGCCCTTCCAGCTGAGTTCATTCACTGCAGACATACTCTTATTCCTTAGGGATGGGTAGTGCAAACTGAGCCTTTCCTCTTATTTTTCAAGCGTTGCCTGATACTGATATGATTGCACTTTTATCTTTATTAATTCAGGTGGTGGCTAGGCATCCTGATAAATCAGGTGCTAGGATGAAATGAAAGCATCTATTCCCCTGGATCAGCCAGCACTTCCTAACGCTTTGCAAACATTAATCCAAGCAAGATGCGTGGCATCAGCGATGAGGCTGGGAAAGCTGGTGATTTTCATTGTAGGAGTGGGCAAATCAAGGAGAAAGAGGTCCTGGAGGTGACTGAAGTGGCCAGGCACACGATGCAGGGCTGGGATTGAGTCTCCTGGCATGCCACTGAGCTGAAGCTCCCCGCTCTTTCGGCAGTAAATGCCAGCAGCTCCCTGGAGCTCAGGCGTGCAATCCTCTTTCTGTCAAGCAGACCAGAGAATAGCTGTGTAATTACTTGGCTGTGCTTGCTGTCCTGCTGCGTCTGCCACCGAGGGACAAGGGAGTGCTTTGAAGCAGCCCGGCAAGGTGAAGCCAAGGGAGGGGTGGGGTGGGTGTGAGGGGTGCAGACATTGGGGATGGGGAACGTGGAGCCAGGTAAAAAAGCCAGAGCGATGCTCAGGGCGGCAGACAGGGCAGCAGCCAGGGGTTGTAATCTCAGTCTGCAATCTAGGTATGACCTAGATGAAAGAAGAAGAAGAGAAAAAAAGAGACCCAAAAACAAACAAAAAACCCCCCCAGGTCTGAATTTTATGTCTGAATTTTATGTTGGAATATTTGTTGGAACCCCCTTGCAGGGGCAGCTGGAGCCCAGAGGTTTTGCTGGCTGTGTTCATAGCAGCGTCCTCATCGGAGTGTTTGGATTCAATGACAGGCAGAAACGAGCTAGAAAATACAAGCTGCTGGTGACAACAGGGAGGAGGGTGCTGTAGCACAGGAAGATGATGTGTGAAAACAACAGAAGGGCAAAAATTACATATGTACACATGTATTTGCATGCACAAGCACGAAGGGAGCATGCTTCTGATGTTGGGCATTTTATCTTTAACTCTGCTGTTGTCAACTATTTTCATTATTTTATTGCTATTTGATGGAATTGCTATTTGACTGAACCAATCACATGGAATTAAGACACTGCCAGGAAAGAGTCTGAAATCCTTCTGCTGCAAAATAACTCTTCAATCACCTCAAGGCTCCTTCCCTTTGGATTTAGGGATTTTAACACTTTTGGCAGGAGCAAGTGTTAAAGATTTGAATTTAACTTGTATACTTTGAAACTTGCAAGGATTTTTTTTTTCTCCCTCAAATGTTTTTCCCCAGTAATCATTGGTGTTTATATTCTTTATAACACATACTGCATTTTAATGTGAATGCTTGCTACCGAGATTTTTCACAGCATTGATTTTATCACTTAACCTTTGTGCAGTAGAATTACAATGTGCTGCCACTTGTTCATGGTTTATTCAAACTCCTTCATTAAACAAGGAACACTAGGATTTTAAAACCTAAAACTGTCTAAATTATCTGGACTTTAGTTGAATACAACTTATATCTTGCAATTAAAAACCCCACCTTTTATCAAGCTGTTTTAAGTCAAAAAATACTTTTCAGGGCACAGGATTTTTACTTATAAATGTATGCACTCCATGGTGGTTCCTTTCTTCACCACATAGAGAGGATCGGAATCACAGAATCACAGAATCACAGAACTGTAGGGGCTGGAAGGGACCTCGAGAGATCATGGGGTCCAACCCCCCTGCCAAAGCAGCTCCCCAGCTCATACTGCACAGGTCGGCGTCCAGATGGGGCTGGAATCTCTCCAGAGAAGGAGACTCCACACCCCCTGGGCAGCCTGTCCCAGGGCTCCCTCAGCCTCACTGGGGAAAAGTTCCTCCCCATGTTGGTGTGGAACTTCCTGTGCTCCAACTTGCAGCCATTGCCCCTTGTCCTGTCTCCACAGACCAAAGAAAAGGGGCTGGCTGATTCCCCCTGCACCCCATCCTTAAGATATTGATAAACATTGATTAGGTCCCCCTTCAGTCTTCTTTTCTCCAGGCTGAACAGCCCCAGCACTCTCAGCCTTTCCTCACAGGATAGATGTTCCAGGCCCTTCATCATCTCCGTAGCCCTTCTCTGGACTCTCTCCAGGAGATCCCTGTCCATTTTATACCAGGGAGCCCAGAACTGGACACAACACTCCAGGTGGGGCCTGACCAGGGCAGAGCAGAGGGGGAGGATCCCCTCCTGTGACCTGCTGGACACACTCCTCCTGATGCCCCCCAGGATCCCATTGTCTCTCTCAGCTCCAGGGCACACTGCTGGCTCATGGCCACCCTGTCACCCACCAGCACCCCCAGGTCCTTCTCCACAGAGCTCTTCTGCAGCAGGTCACCCCCAGCCTGTACTGATACATGTGGTTGTTCCTTTCCAGGTGCCAGACTTTACACTTGCTTTTTTTGAATTTCATCTGGTCTCTCCCTGCCCAGCTCTCCAGCCTGTCTCTGGCCTTGCAGAACAGACAGCTGGATTTAATAGTCATTAGAGAATCAAACCCTAAACTTTCTTCTGGCTTTTACGATTAAACATTCATTCCTTCGTGGATTTGCCATTGCAGCACATCTCTTTCTCAGGGGCATGGACCACTCTCTAGTTCTCAAAGTCCTGCTTGGCAAAGGGATGGAGCACCTTTCAGATGCTCACCTGAGCTGGGCTGCACAGCCCTGAATTTGCCATGCAACACCTTAATTAGCTTACATGCAGTTAATTAAGCCTAATAGACAGGTCCTCTGTCCAGGTTATAACAGCGGGGTGTCCACCTCTGCAGGATGGGTGCTGGCTCCTGTCTCTTTTGTGCATCTCCAAGTCATTACAAGACCCATGGCCCCATCCCTGCCATTCCTTGGGTCTCCTGCTTCCTGAGGCAGCCAGGCCTCCGTGCTGCGTTCGCACCGGCACAAGCGTGCACCGAAAATTCCTGCCTCCTGTCGAACACCAAACTCCTGTCAGGTCTTTGGAATAAACAAGGAATTATTGAGAGCTCCACGCGGTGCCGCGAGGTCATTTCAGACGAAGGGATCAGTCAGGATTTCATAAAGTATTTATTTAGCTGACAAAGGAATTCCCAACCTCCCTTTCATGTACCTTAGAGCTGATGCTAAGTTTCCGAGACAAGGCTCCGATTGTGGCTGTCACCAAACAATGACATATTTCTTTTCTTCTCTTAAATTCTCTGTATCATTCTATATAAGAGGGCAATTTGTCTGTCATGCAGCTAAAACAGGGCCCACTCACTGCCCTCATTAAACTGACAGCACAGTTATTAGCAGTAAACGAAGCCAACAGGCAATGAATTTAGCCACTGTTTTATGGCGAGCACCAGTGAGATTTTTTCAGTAATTAATTTGATAAATATATTAATTATGAATTGAGTTGACAGTACAATCAGATTGTCAGCCTTCCAGACAGGCTCTTGTGATAAGTAGCTTTGTGATGAAGTGGTCGGGTTTCAGTACCTGTCATCCTCCGGTGTCAGTCTCTTATCACTGTCCCGGCCATTCACTCTGTAATTTCCTGTGTGTTGTAATTAAATGGTGGCTTTCTGATTGGAAGTGACTCCTCAAACTTAATCTCTCATTCTCTCAGAATACATTGTTTAAAAAAAAAAAAAAAAAGATAAAAAAGAAAGAAAAAAAAAGAAGGAAAAAAGAAAGAAAGAAAAAAAAAGAAAGAAGAAAGAAAAAATAAAGAAAGAAAAAAAAAGACCCTTTGTTTCAGTGGCTTTTAATGTTCAGAACAGGAGCTTTTCTTTTCACATTTGGTTATTGCCCTCAGTGGGTGTTTGGGAATGGTTGTGCTGAATTTAGTCCTCGCATCAGATGGAGCAAAGCATCCGTGCTCTACCACCCTCAAGGTGAGCGGTGGCATGAGGAGATGAAGCCATAGGACAGTGTCTCCCACCTGTTCTCCCTCTCATACATCTCCAAGCAGAGAGCAGCCCAGCACAGCCTGGAGGACTTTGGGAAGGGTCATTGCCAGTACCTCTTGCCAGCTTTGGTTTTTTTTTTCCTTTATGAAATTAATTAGGAACAGTGTCTGAGGTCATTTGGCTCAGGAGATACATGTCAAGATAAGATATTTCAAAAACACCTCCTTAATAATTTAATATTGGGTTGGAATTTGGAAGCTTGATAGAGAATTGTTTAGAAATGCAAATTTAAGCAAAGTCGAAGTCCTGCAAAAGAAAAAAACCAGCTATTAAGATGCTTTGAGTTCTCTAATTCCTGTTTAAGCCTACCAGAAAAAAACCCCAAACCTGGGAACTATAATGTAGCAGATGACTGCCTGCTGCTGATTGATTCACATTGGAGTTGGGGACTGCAGCTGGTCCCCAAAATTTGAGTCCTTTTGAGGGCTGGTGCCAAACTGCTCTTTGACCTTGAGCAAGTCACTGTGACCCAACCCAGCAAGAACGTCAGTGTTTGCTTAATTTGAAGCACACAGACACAAACATAGGGACACATTTGAGGCACGTGGATGTGAGTTGCCCCATAAAAGCCTTGTTATGTACATGCTTAATTGTAATTTTGTGCCTTTTTCCTGTTTTAATTTTAAACAGACATGTAGTAAGAATTTATGGGGCAACTCGTGTCTATATCTGGATGCCTATCTGTGCAGTATGAGCTGGGGAGCTGCTTTGGCAGGGGGGTTGGACCCCATGATCTCTTGAGGTTCCTTCCAACCCCTACAACTCTGTGATTCTGTGGTTCTGTGATATGCATGTGCTGCCCAGGTGTCGCATATGTGCTCAACAAAGAACATTGTTTCTTATCAATGCCCCAGTTTTCATGGCACAGGGCAGAGCATCACACACGAGCTCTGGCCATTTGACCAGGAGCTGTATGTTGATCTAATGAAAGGTCTTCTGGTGTGTGCTGGAGGTGCCCGCTGCTCATCCCAGCTCTGCCCACCAACACATCTCAGCCTTTGATTTCGAGGTCTTCCTGAACACTGCTCCTTGAAGAAGTTTAAGTTCTTTGCTAGCGTTAGACCAAGGGGCTCCAGGCTGTGTTATAAAAGGAAAGCTAAATCAGAATCGTGTTCTGGCAGTCAACGTAAAAGCCCAAAAAAGGCCATCCAGAGCTGGAACAGGGACCTACTGCATGACTGCCAGGATTTGTGTTATACCCTACAGCCTGAAGCCCTGCAATGAAGCATTCGGAACAGTCTTTTTGAACTTCTCAACAGGGACAGTCTTTATGGATTATTTAAACATAAAAATATACAGCTTTCTGGAAAAGAACCATTTCAGCCTTTAGGGACTCATCCTGACTATTGCATTGTAGGAAGATCTATAATTATGCATGCTAATACTGATATGCTATTGTTTGAGACAAATTTCACCAGGAGTCAGCTCATAATGCGAATTATGCCTTAAAAAGATCAATTTAAAGGCTCTGCTGTATCATTTCACTGATTTGCAGATGCATCCACGCTACAACCCAAGGCAAGCAGCACTGCATACTGCTGAAAAGACTATTACTCACTTTTAAAGATGCTTTAAACTTTGCAAAGTATTTTTTTTTCCAGCAATCACATTAAAAACGTATTTTAAACAAGCTACTTTCTTTACAGAGCATCAATATCTAGATCTGATAGTCTTAAATGAGACTATTGCTTACTAAAATCACCAAAAGGATTAGTAAATGTTACTAAAAGCAGTTTTAAATGTCTTTTAAAATCAGTATATGCCTATAGTCTGTTACCTTAGTATTGTCTCTGTACATGTGCAAATCCTCTATAAGGGAATTGGAATTTCCCAAGAAGCTTTGAGTGTTCTTGGTACTGAATGTGTAAGTGGATTCTTGGCACTGAATGTGTTTGGAGCTTGTGGCCGATGCTCTTGGTTTCTCCCACACAGTATAAAGCAATATATTCAATAAAAAATGTATGTGATGGTTCAAAAAGTTGTAGGGGAAAAAAAAAAAGGCATCTGACACACTTGTAAGGGTGATTAGGTGCCTCTCTCTGCAGGCTGGATAATGTTCTTTTAACAGCTTTTTCTATGTATTAAATAATGTCAAGTCGTTACACATTCTTACTTCCTTAGTTTTGGGGCTGTCACTGGAAAAAGTTATTCCTGAGAAAAGCTCCTGAGGAATTGCACCCTGATAGCTGAATTCAGATTTTTTTTTTTTCCTTTCTTTATTTATGGTATGTTTTTTTCTCTTAAGCATAAGCTTTAACTGCAAAGCAAGGCTTGCTTTCTGGTAAATGAAAAAAGTGACTTATTCCTTAGAATAAGGCCAGGGTGGCCTGCAAGAAAATACATCTTTATCACGTCTGAAAAATTCTAAACCAAACTGATTATATGTCACTTGATAAAGTGCTGGAGAAGAATTATAGGTGCATTCCTGTTCCCACTAAAACCAACAGCGAGCTCTCCTGCAGCTGCAGCAGCAGCTCCCACCCTCTTTCCTCCCTCCATCCATCAGAAGAGGGGTGGCAGCAGGGACAGGGAGGGGATTGTCCCTCTCTATTCTGCCCTCCTGAGGCCCCAGCTGGAGTACTGTGTCCAGATCTGGGGTCCCCAATACAAGAAAGGTGTAGAACTGTTGGAGAGGGGTCAGAGGAGCCACAAAGATGATTAGAGGGCTGGAGCACCTGCCCTACAGAGAGAGGCTGAGGGAGCTGGGCTGATTCAGCCTGGAGAAGAGAAGGCTGTGGGGGGACCTCATTGCAGCCTGACAGTCCCTGAAGGGAGCAAAGAAACAGGAGGGAAATCAGCTTTTTAAAAGGGCAGAGAATGGCAGGACAAGGGGAATGGTTTAAAGCTAAAGGAAGGAAGGTTTAGATTGGATATTAGGGGGAAGTTTTTTACAGAGAGAGTGTGGTGAGGGGCTGGAACAGGCTGCCCAGAGAGGGGGTGGATGCCCCATCCCTGGAAGTGTTCAGGGCCAGGTTGGATGGGGCCCTGGGCAACCTTGTGTAGCTCCAGGCCTGAGGTTGGTGTCCCTGCCTGTGGCAGGGGGGTTGGAGCTCTGTGACCCTTGGGGTCCCTTCCAACCCATGTCATTCTATGATTCTATGATTCTCTGATTCTCCCGAGCCCTGTAGCATGGCACTGCCAGAATGTAAGTTTGTGAGGAAATCGTAATTATTCAGTAAGGAAAATGCTTGGTACGTCCTGTGAGAGTCTTTAATCCCAGTTTGAAGTCATTGCCTCCATTGTGAGGTCCAAGTGGAAACTGTGGGGCTTTTGTGCATCTGTCAGACGCCGCTGCTTATTACGGCATCAGGAATGATAAATATGCAGAGTGCTTTGATGTGAGTATCGGCCTGAGCTCCTCCAGTGCTCAGGTAAAAAGCAGCTGAAACCATTGTTTTCATCGTGCATGAAAGGTTGCACAGATGCTTGAAAATAAATAGGACCCTGGTAGAATGATAAAAATCCTGGGATGAAAAGCACAGGCTCTGTTCTCAGCGCTTGCTGCACACCTCACCTGAACTTGAACTATGGGCCGCAGTTGATACGTATCCCCAAGTATTGTACGGACCTGCATGTGCAGTGAGAGCAACACGCTGCCACAAGAGTCATAAAATCCATGTTATCTATCCAGATTAACCACTGATCTTCATCTCTAACTAGTCAAGAAGTTTACAGCATCAGAGCCATCCTCTGAACACATGTTATAGGACATGTCTCTGCAGAGCAGGATTATGGAAGTCAGCCCAGACCCAGAGCTCATCTCTAAGATGTGAGGGACATCTCCAGTCTGTTTGTAATTTAGCATCCAAAACAGGCTTGAGGCACCCAAAGGACAAGTCAATTAGAAACAAGATATATGTACATTTGTCCACGTGTCACCAGGCAGGGTTGTAGGGTCACCCCAACTAGCTCTGTGACAGGCAGGTCAAATCCCAGAGAAATATAAGCATTCTAGCCTGTGATTGTCTCTGGAGAGCATCAGTGTGTGTACATAGAATCATAGAATCATAGAACCATAGACTGGTCTGGGTTGGAAGGGACCCCAAGGATCATAAAGCTCCAACCCCCTGCCACAGGCAGGGACACCAACCTCAGGCCTGGAGCTACACAAGGTTGCCCAGGGCCCCATCCAACCTGGCCTGGAACACCCCCAGGGATGGGGCATCCACCCCCTCTCTGGACAGCCTGTTCCAGCCCCTCACCACTCTTTCCGTAAAAAACTTCCCCCTAATATCCAATCTAAACCTTCCTTCCTTTAGCTTTAATCCATCCCCCTTGTCCTGCCATTATCTGCCCTTTTAAAAAGTTGATTCCCCTCCTGTGTCTCTGCTCCCTTCAGGGACTGGCAGGCTGCAATGAGGTCCCCCCACAGCCTTCTTTTCTCCAGGCTGAACCAGCCCAGCTCCCTCAGCCTCTCTCTGTAGGGCAGGTGCTCCAGCCCTCTAATCATCTTCGTGGCCCCATACTCTGCTTCTCAAATGTATGATCCATCTACAAGTCTCTCTACATGTCCTCATTTTTGCTTTCCACATCTGAGTTTGAGCTCACCTCCAAGGAGTCCTTGTGATGAGGCAGGGACAGTAGTTACCCATCTTCATCCTGGCTGCTGAATGAGCCACTTCCCATTGCCATTCCTTATTAATTAAAGGCATTAACAGCAAATGTCTGAAATTTTACCTCTTGGCTAGAGCAAAGCATACAGTTTGAAAGTCTTTAATGAAGTTTAGAATGAGAAATGCAAGGTGTGAGGAGAACTAATGCTGCAACAGTACAGTAGAAACAACTTCTCCTGTTGCTTCTGTGCTCATGTTTCATAAAGCAGGTTATCAGTTTTCTGAAATATGTCTTTATTGATTCCAACAACAGCTAAAATCCCTACGGGTTTGTCTATAAACATGCTTAATAAGTGCTTTCCAACTTTGAGTAACAGGTCAATGGCAGTTCTGACCACAGGAAGTGGATCAAAATGATGTCTCCAACATGTTAAGCCACTTGATTTTTACATTATAGATCCTTAAAGTGCTGTCATCTGCTTTATCTATGGAAGGAACTAATTCAACTCACAGGGCAGTCAGTGACTGAATCTTGCTTTGGAAGGTCACCACGCCCAAAAGATCATTATCACTTCATAGTCAACCCTTGATGATTTTTCTAGTTTAATTATTGACATGATGGGAATAAATATTCTAACTCCAGTTCTTCCACACTCTTCCTGTTTCAGTCTGGTCAACAGTATTACACAGACTGAAGAAGCTTTTATTCATGTGAGGACAATGATGCTGGTGAGTTAACCTGTTTGCTTCAAAGATGCATCCAGTGGTGGATGGTTTCCCATAACCACGTTCACTTCCTCTCACAGGTCTGCCCTTCTGCCCAAATCCACAACCACATGTATCAGGACAGGCTGGGGGTTGACCTGCTGGAGAAGAGCTCTGTGGAGAAGGACCTAGGGGTCCTGGTAGATGACAGGTTGGCCATGAGCCAGCAGTGTGCCCTGGGGCTGAGAGAGACAATGGGATCCTGGGGGCATCAGGAGGAGTGTGGGCAGCAGGTCACAGGAGGGGATCCTCCCCCTCTGCTCTGCCCTGGTCAGGCCCCACCTGGAGTGTTGTGTCCAGTTCTGGGCTCCCTGGTATAAAAAGGACAGGGATCTCCTGGAGAGAGTCCAGAGAAGGGCTATGGAGATGATGAAGGGCCTGGAGCATCTATCCTGTGAGGAAAGGCTGAGAGAGCTGGGGCTGTTCAGCCTGGAGAGAAGAAGACTGAGGGGGGACCTCATCAATGTTTATCAATATCTTAAGTATGGGGTGCAGGGGGAATAGGCCAGCCCCTTTTCAGTGTCTGTGGGGACAGGACAAGAGGCAATGGCTGCAAATTGGAGCACAGGAAGTTCCCCACCAACATGGGGAGGAACTTTTCCCCAGTGAGGGTGAGGGAGCCCTGGGACAGGCTGCCCAGGGGGTGTGGAGTCTCCTTCTCTGGAGAGATTCCAGACCCATCTGGACACCGACCTGTGCAGTATGAGCTGGGGAGCTGCTTTGGCAGGGGGGTTGGACCCCATGAGCTCTTGAGGTCCCTTCCAACCCCTACAATTCTGTGACTCTGTGATTCTGGGATTCCTACTCTAGGATCCAGTTTCCAAACAAGCCCTGCAATCTGTGTGACTTACTTTGTGGCATCTATGCGTCATGGGTGGCTTTTCTTGGTGAGAAGGGTGGAAGTGCAGATGGAGAGCCATCTGTTTCCACTGTCTTGGGCTTCTGCTGGCTGCCACCAGCATATCTTCAGAAATGCTGTGACCTCTTAGCAGAGGCAGTAGAATGAAAGGGAGAGAAAAAATAGAGGAGAAACATAAAATGGAAAGGTTTTCTCATTTCCTACAAGCAAATTAATATAATTGTCTCATTAAAATGAATACACTTTAGTTCTTATCATTTTCTAATGAGGTTTTATTTGCTGAGGGGGTGTTAGCTGCAAATTCTAGTCCACTATGGAAAAAACAGGATAACAAAAGGGAAAGGGTAGGAAACTCAGGGAGAAAAGGTAAGTCAGAACATCAGTAAAGAAAAAAAAATATATCACCCTGAGGTACTGGTCCACAAAAATGCTTTACAATAGCCCAACACAAAATCAATTCAGAAATACAGTATATCACAGTCCATAAATAACATGTCCAGTCGGAAAAGCGTGAGGGGGAAATGACAAAAGGGAAAAGCATTCTCCCAAGGGGGCAATGAGGAGGTGGGGAGGGCATGAGGAGCATGCCTGCCCTTTGGAGGAGGACAGCTTGCTAGATGATGCTGCCTTTACTCAGCCAGACCCCAGGCTTGAGAGAGGAAAGGCCACTGACACTCCCTTGTTCTTGTTTTATCTGCTATGGGCAAATGATAATCTGCCCCACTCTGCTCGTCCAGAGAAGGGCTAAAGAAGAATCAGCTCTGCTATACAGTCTGTGCATAAATATATATATATATATATATATATATATGTGGCTCAGGACATTCCCAGGTGGAAAAGATTCAGACAGCATCATGTGTGCTCAACATGCACCTCAGCTGGGGAAGGAACCTTGGGCCACTGCCACCTCTGCCCTGACCCAGTCCAGCTGCACTCTCATAGCTGTGGAGAAGTGCCCTGTATCCACTTAGAACTGTTCTTTTCCATTCCTCCCACATTCAAGGCAGCTGCCCCTCATTTCCACCAGCCAGGTAAGGCTTGAGGCTTGGATGAATAATCATTTTTAATATACACTTTTGTGTCACACCTCCAAAGAATGTCTTGTCCAGGAGCTGCTGTATTTGTTTTCCTGCTAGGCAATGAACCATGTTAAATGTATCTGGTGAAATGTATGTGCTATTTCTTTAAGCTTAATCAAGGTAAAATCAACTGCAATTAAGAAAAATTGTCAAGGGTTGTGTTTCAAAGACTGTGACAAATAAAATTCATTTTGGTCTTGGTTTAGTGGCACCATTCTGGGAAGGAATAACCGTTTGTATCAGTACAGGCTGGGGATGTCCTGCTGGAGAAGAGCTCTGTGGAGAAGGACCAGGGGTCCTGGTAGATGACAGGTTGGCCATGAACCAGCAGTGTGCCCTGGGGCTGAGAGAGACAATGGGATCCTGGGGGCATCAGGAGGAGTGTGGCCAGCAGGTCACAGGAGGGGATCCTCCCCCTCTGCTCTGCACTGGTCAGGCCCCACCTGGAGTGTTGTGTCCAGTGCTGGGCTCCTTGGTGTAAAAAGGACAGGGATCTCCTGGAGAGAGTCCAGAGAAGGGCTATGGAGATGATGAAGGGCCTGGAGCATCTCCCCTGTGAGGAAAGGCTGAGAGAGCTGGGGCTGTTCAGCCTGGAGAGAGGGGGGACCTAACCAATGTTTATCAATATCTTAAGCATGGGGTGCAGGGGGAATTGGCCAGCCCCTTTTCAGTGTCTGTGGGGACAGGACAAGGGGCAATGGCTGCAAATTGGAGCACAGGGAGTTCCACACCAACATGGGGGAAAGCTTTTCCCCAGTGAGGGTGAGGGAGCCCTGGGACAGGCTGCCCAGGGAGAAGATGGTCACACGTTGAAAACATTGCCTTCTGTCAATAAAACAGGCACAGCCTTCCTTATGGATACCAAATCCTGGGGTTGATAGATCTGAGTTTTATTCCTATTTGTAGCATCTAGTCCCATGGTTCATTAATTCATTTCACTAGGACTCACTTTCTCCAGTTATAATATTGGCAGTAAAGACATTTAGTTCCCAGCACTTTTCACCTCCAGTGTTGTGTCCAGGTTTGGAGCCCTCAGCACAAGGATATGGACCTGTTGGAGTGTGAGCAGAGGAGCAGCTCTCCTATGACAACAGGCTGAGTGAACTGGACTTGTTCAGCCTGGAGAAGAGAAGGCTTCTGGGAGGACTTTATAGCAGTGTTCCAATACCTGAAAGGTGCCTATAAGTATGCTGGACAAGAACTGTTCCCAAGGGCATGGAGCAGTGGGACGAGGGGTGATGGTTTTAAACTAGAAAAGGAGATATTTACGTTGGATATTAGGAAAAAGTTCTTCACTCTGAGGGTGGTGGATCACTGGGGCAGGTTGCCCAGAGAAGTGGAGGAGGCCCCATCCCTGGAGACATTCAAGGTCAGGCTTGATGGGGCTCTGAGTGACCTGCTCTAGTGAAGATGTCCCTGCTCACTGCAGGGTTGGACTAGATGGGCTCTAAAGGTCCTTCCAACCTTACACATTCTATGACATCTGAGTCAGCCAGATACCACCAGCACCATTGAAATCCAACCCCTAACTTCCATCTATTGATGCCAGACAATCACAGCATTACCAAAACATTCCCTTTCTTTTACTACCAACCTGTTAACTGACCAAAAGGGTTTTTTTATTCACATAAGCTACCAAGACATGCACAAAAGGTGATACTCTGGCAACCTCAGATGCTATGCAAGCCCTGCCCCACACTGCAGCAAGTGCCTTCATTATTCCTTGTAGAAATATATGCATTCTGCCTGCAGGAAAAGTGAGAACCAGCTTAGGTCAAATAAGAGTTTATTTAACTACCAGCGGGAATCTTGCTAGACCAAAGACTGTAATCACCTTTTATTTCTTGTGTTCTCATTCCCAGCTTTTAGGTGTGTGAGGAACAGAGAGACTGGCTATCATGGTTGGTGCCTCTTCCTCTGAATTTCCCAGCTTTGAATAAACGACTGCACTGAACTAAAATTCTGAACCTTCTGAGGTTCATCCATCACTTTTACTAAATTACCTCTTCATTCTCTTTTCTGCTAAGAATCTAATTTTTATAGCACTGTAGAGAATTTTTATAGCACTGTACTTTATCTTGTCACAGTATTTTTTGTCATTATTTTCATCTCAGTGAACTCTGGAATGATACTAAATAGACTGTGTGAGCCTGGCTGTAGGATAACGAGGGAGGTGGACATTCCCAAATGTTAATAGCTTACCCTCCTAGCCTTTTACCTGGGAAGTCAGGGCTTGCAGCCTTCTTGGGCAACACACAGAGAAATTGTCTATCTTTAGTCCTCCTCCTTTCACCACTGAATGGATCAGATCAGATGCCTCTCTTCTTTTACTAGCAGGGGAGCATCTATGGGTTGATTTCTTTGTGATCTGGAGAAAGCCCAGCTGCTAAAGCTTTAGGAATTAGATGTGTTTTCCCCATGCAAATCTAAAGAATAAACACTCAAAGCTGTGTGTCAGTATTGGCATGCCAATGGTCATTTTTTTTGTGGTCATTTTTTTTGTGGTCACAGGGCTGCAGAGAACCCTCTCCCCAGCCCCCATTTGTCTAGAACAACTGGGAAGAGATAGGAAAAAAGGATAAAGTGAGTTGTTCCACATCACATATGATGCTGTTAGCTGTCTACCCCCTGACTGTGCCAGTGCAGACAGCTTCCTCACAGTCTGCCACGGAGGGAGGGTTTAACTCTTCATCCCTGCATAGATGATGCTTGAGAAGTGTATTTAGCCAGCCCTGGCAAGTCCCTGGTCACCTTGCTCATCAGCCTAGGAAAAAGGCCTTTCATAGAATCATAGAATGGCAAGGGTTGGAAGGGACCCCAAGGATCATAGAGTTCCAACCCCCCTGCCACAGGCAGGGACACCAACCTCAGGCCTGGAGCTACACAAGGTTGCCCAGGGCCCCATCCAACCTGGCCTTGAACACCCCCAGGGATGGGGCACCCACCCCCTCTCTGGGCAGCCTGTCCCAGCCCCTCACCACTCTCTCTGTAAAAAACTTCCCCCTAATATCCAATCTAAACCTTCCCTCCTTTAGCTTTAATCCATTCTCCCCTTTTAAAATGTTGAATCCCCTCCTGCTTATAAGCTCCCTTCAGGTACTGTCAGGCTGCAATGAGGTCCCCCCACAGCCTTCTCTTCTCCAGGCTGAACCAGCCCAGCTCCCTCAGCCTCTCTTTGTAGGGCAGCTGCTCCAGCCCTCTGAGCATCTTTGTGGCTCCTCTGACCCCTCTCCAACAGCCCCACATCTTTCTTGTGTTGGGACCCCAGCTCTGGACACAGGATCCAGCTGGGGCCTCATGAGGGCAGAGTAGAGAGGGACAATCCCCTCCCTGTCCCTGCTGCCACCCCTCTGCTGATGGAGCCCAGGATCCCATTGGCCTTGTGAGCTGCCAGAGCCACTGCTGGCTCATGTTAAGTTTCTCATCCCCCAGAATCCCCAAGTCCTTCTCACAGGGCTGCTCTCCAGAAGCTCTTCTCCCAGGCTGTATCTTTCCCAGGGTAGGGGGAGGCAACAGAAAGAAAAGTTGGTATATTCCCCCCCCCATCCAGTTTTCTCTACCCTTTCATCCTAACCTGATGCTAGGCCTGGCAAAAGGATGGTTTTTCTAAAATGAGACCAAATAAATGTGTGTAGAGGTCAGGGGTGGCAAATTTAGCTAAAGATTTTAGTTTTGCTAAATGTTCACCCGGCCTAACTCATATATTTCATTCACCTGAATATACAATCCTGCTCAGAAAGCCTAGAGGCAGAAAAGTCATTTAGACTTCCAGAGCCATAAAAATTTGTTCAATTAATACACTCCTGAATGAGACAGCTAGATCTTCACCCCCTATTATGCCTCCTCCATCCTTCCTCCAGCAGCAAGGAATGAATGTAAAACTGCCCTGATGGTGCAGCCAAGGGAATGTGTCCAGGGCTGAGAGGGATGGGAGGCAGAGTGCTGTGTGCTCAGCAATCCCAGGGGCCACCCTACAGTCATTAGAGCTGGGTGTAATTATGAGCTCATCTTTGGAGCACCTGAGGACATCAGCCACCCACTGCAGCAAAATTGAGCTCCAGAGTAAAACTGTTCCCTTCCCACACAGGGCAGATGGATGCAGCAGATGCAGGCATTGAAAGCCAAGCAACAGTGGATGGTAGAGAGAAGCCTTCCTATCCAAGGAGAGTGTTAGAGAGGCAGGGAACAGACCCCAGTTTTGAGACCAAGGGAGTGAAACTCATCACAGGAGTTAATGTAAACCTTCTTTTTTACAGCAAGGGTGCTTCCAGCAGGTAACTTCAGGCTGCTGCCTCTGAGTGCCTCCTCCATTCATCTCTACATTCCACCTCTGCCTTTCAAAACTGGAAAAGCTCAGGGAAAATATTTATACAAAGTCATCCTAGCTCAGCAAGGCAGTAACAAACCAAAATGATGTGCTCAATAACAGTGCCAAGCACAGGAACAAGTTGTATGGATATAGTCACATTTATAACGTGGACAGGCTGGAAGTTCTCTGTGGAGGTGTGTTGTACATCTTCACAGACTGTTGCCTGGTAGTGTGGATCCTGTGGAGTGAGATATCAGCAGTGATTTGTTTTGAAGGTGTACACTGGGATTTCCTCCATTAGGGATCAAAGTGCAAAGTGAGCAGCATCGTATCACTTTGTGGTGCTCCTCAGATATACACTGGGGAGAAATGCATGTAAGGTCTTGCACATGAGCTGGAGGAATCCCAGACACAGATACAAACTGGGAGAAGAGCTCCTGGAGAGCAGCAGCCCAGCTGAGAAGGACCTGGGTATCATGGACGAGACACTTAACATGAGCCAGCAGTGGCTCTGGCAGCTCACAAGGCCAATGGGATCCTGGGCTCTATCAGCAGAGGGGTGGCAGCAGGGACAGGGAGGGGATTGTCCCTCTCTGCTCTGCCCTTGAGAGGCCCCGGCTGGATCCTGTGTCCAGAGCTGGGGCCCCAATACAAGAAAGATGTGGAACTGTTGGAGAGGGGTCAGAGGAGCCACAAAGACGATTTGAGGGCTGGAGCACCTCCCCTATAAAGTACCTGGGCTGAAACCTAGCTAAGGAAACACCCTATGACCATCAGTCTGCTGCTTCCCTCAAATACTGGGCAAGAAAGCTGAAAGCCCAGCAAAGTCAAACTGGAAAAGACCAGAAGGGTTTGGAGGACCAAGGAATGTGAAAAGATCTCAGAAGGCTTAGGCAGATGATCAGATAGATACCTCAGTTCTTTCATCTGCAGACAGCACAAAGACAGCCCCCTTGTATCCAGCCTTAGCATTCTAAGAATGCATTACAAGAGCTGTGGTCTGTAGTGGTTATTGCTAGCAAAGGTGACAGTGTCTACAGCTGTGCCACTGGTAGACATCATTCCCAGACTGATTTCTGAGGTTTGCATTCCCTAATTTTGCATTCCCTAAATGTTCCAAGCTGAACAGCTTGGTTAAAATCCCTACATCTGCTCTGCAGAGAGAAGCAGCTGCACCAGGACAGGGTTTGACTCAGCCTTTTCAGCCATCAAAATGACTTTTTCCAGTCATGCATTACCAGGAAAGCCTTCACTGAAGGTGAGGCCCTCATCCTTGCAGAGTTGAGAATTGCCATCCAGACTGCCAGGGAAAAATTGATTATTCCACCTTGTTTCTTTACTTTTTTCTTAACAAACAACTATTTAAACACGATCCAGATGGGTGCTCTCATCTCTGGCCTGAATTTAAGTACCCAGGGTTGCCCTGTTAGTCACATTTGGTATTTATTTTACTGGTAGGCAGTTGAAAAGCCTCCTGTCACTAACTTGTTCCATTGCTGCTGCACGCGTGGCCGTGCTGGTGTTCGTAATCGTCCAGTTTCTCAAATGTACTCTGCCTATTTAAATCTCCCAGTCCCTGTTTCTTGTCTTACCTGCTGTACAGGAGAGAACGGAGCCAGGGAGGGTGGAGGTGATGACAACAGGGTTTTTTTATCTGTAAATCTCCAGGGGGGATAAGGTTGCCTGGTTTGCAATTAGACAAGCAGGTACAGTGGCAGAGGACATCATTTCCTTCAGCAGGTTATCATTTTGAAAAAAATCAGGAACCTTTGAATATGCTGTGTATCTTGCTGAATCTATTGTGGCTTTCTCTTAACCAGCTTAAAAGACTGAGCTTAATAGCCTTTAACTCTTCTGACAAAAACAAGGGTTTAAGCTGGGCTTCTTTATCCCCTCCTTCATAGCCAGCTCGCAGCTGTAAATGCTTTGCAATGCAAATCGCAGAGCAGACTCTGAAGGCAGCTCCCTGCTGTCACGGCTCAGACCGCTGAGAAAGGCTGGGTTCTCAGGACAACTAAGCCAGGTCCATCCTACCAAGGCTAAGCCTCCAGTTTTGGCAGCATTATCTGTGTAAGGGCCATCAGCTGCACCCCAGTGCTAGGTTATTGGAGCTTATCTTTTGTTGCAGGGGAAACCCAGTCACATTTATGAAAGCATCACAGGTGATGCTGAATTCCCAATTTTTAATTCTTTTTTTCTTTTTTTTTTTTCCTTTTTTTTTTTTAAATTTGTGGTTGTGCAAAATGGGAGAAACTACAGCTCTAAGTTTGTACTGCCAAGAAATGTAGCAAGAAATGTAGGACTTGGAAAAGAAGATGCTTTGGAAAGATGGTGCTTGTAAAATCCTGGGTGTTTTTATACCTGAGGAGACCTATGGGATGGACTGGAGCAGTGGAGGAGGACGTGGACCACTGCTTTGTCGGGGAGGACAGCAGGCCTGCTAGCGGCCTAGCTCTCTTCTCCCAAGATTTAGGCCCTGACACTATTCTTCTGTTCCCATGAGACAGGAAAAGTTCCTCATGCTGAGAGGATCCTAATAATCACATTCTCAAAACACAGCGGCCTTGCTGATAGGGGTACAGGCTGCCCTAAACCAAGAAGCCGTTATGGGAAGGGATTTGGGAGTAACGGGACATGTTAGGAACCAACCATAACAAGAGGGTCAAAACAGCAGGTGTGGGGATGCTTTTAGGCATTAAAGGTAAACTAAAGATGTTTAGCTATAAGATAGGTTTATCAGAACTCGTTATAGTTACTAACCAATCAATATGGTGTGAACAGTGTGTGTAACCAATGAGCAGTTTTTTAGCTTGCCACGTTTGCAGTAAGAAAGGTCTAGAATCTGGGTGATTTCACCTAATAAAATGACTTCACCTAAAATTCATATCGAACTGCGTGTTGCTCTCTGCTGGTCGCCACACTGCTTAGACCATTGCAGTAGTTTGGGGGGTTTTGTTATCATCCTCCTGAGTGCCCAATTATTTTTTTTCAATTGTATTGCTAGAATTTCTATAGCTATAATGGAAAAACAATATTGAAGAACTGTTTTTTACAGCCTGGTGATGAGAAGCAGCTTATTCTGTGTGAAAAAAGTTATTTCTGTTCCCTCTGAGGAAAGTGTTTTGTGCACCACTGACCAGGAAGCTTTTTGATAAGGATTAGAGTTGGACTAGATGATCTCTAAAGGTTTCTTCCAACCCAAACCATTCTGTGACTCTATGAACCAAACCCATTTGTAATCAGGAGATTGTTCTCTAGCAGAGGGAGGCATTTTTAAGTCCTCTGTTTTCCTGAAGGAATTCCAGCATAAGAAATTCTTTTTAATCAAACTCTTCAGACTAAACTGGAATTAAGGCTCTGTGTTTAAATGTCATTTTTCTTTTTGGTCAACAAGGCCAGAAGATTGATTTATTTTAGCTTTAGGAGTGAAGCAGTTCATTTTTTAATGCCTGTTGCCCAAAGCTACTGGAGCAACAAGATAACTCCTCTGAGCTATCCTTTGGTGAGGTCCTGTCCTCTGTTCAACAAAAAAAGCCCCAGCATAGCTTGTCTTTTTCCAACAAGAGGAGTTTAGTCATGCAGACCTATAACAATGCAATGCCAGCAGAAAAGTTTTATCTTAATTTCCTGGTGCCAGCTATATGATATGACAAGAGTTATAAAGCATCATTTATCTTGCCAGACAGAAGGGGCCATCATCATCAGACCCCAGAGACTGATCTTCAAGGTCTGTCTGAAAAATTATGCACCTTAAAAAGCCTGATCCCAAGCCAGCAATCACAGAGCAATACCCATATATTAGCCATCCAGGCTGTCCTGGATGGATAACTGGAAAGATAACTGGTAAGGTGGGCTTTGAACTTCAGTGGTGTTTTAGCTGGCATCTTCTATCATCAAGCTGCAACATCCCTTTGGAGCTGCTGCTGTTTTATTTCTGAGTGTGATTTAAGCAGAGTTAGCAAAAAAAAAAATGGTAAAAATGGAACAATTCATTTGAAAATTTTATTTTGGACACATTTCCTCTCCTGAAAATGTGCTGGTTTAAAATGAATTTTAATGCTCTTTGTTAATAAAAAATAATTCTCCTGTGAATTCTTCCCTTCACCTCACCAATCTCATTTTTTTCTGGGATGCCATGAAGAAGGCAGAATAATGCCTCTTACTCTCTGACCTGCTCAGCATGTTCAAACTATGTAATGAAAATGGGGGGAAAAAAGCTATTTTTCATTATTATGAGGAAATGACAATAATGTATATGGAATTTAGTAAGAGTATTGAGAAAATAGTGACATGTAGGGCTCCAAAATACCATTTTTTTACTCACAGGAGGGATTTTTAGGTGTTTCTCTGGACATACCCATTCAGTGACCAGATAGTATATTCACTGCTAGAAATTGTTGGGGTAAAATAGAAAAATAATCTCTCTGATATGCCTAACCTCTGGTACCTTTGCACAGAGATTAGACACCTGAACCCACCTTTGTGTGCTATCTTTGTCATTCTGGGACTCCCCAAGGTATCTCTTGATGATGCTTCTGCAGGGTTGTCCTGCACCCTATGAGCTAGCTCTGCTTGGAGCATTCTGGAGCATCTTTGGCAACATAATTTATTGGTGTTTGTTGTGGATTTGTGTGGCAAGGGTTGGTTTTGGGGGAGGGAGCTACAGGAGTTCCTTCAGATAGAAGCTCCTAGAAGCTGGGCCAATGCCAGCTGGCTCCAAGACAGACCTGTTCATTGCTGGTCAAGGCTGAGCTCATCAGTGATGTTGGAGGATTTCTCTTAACATCACTCACAGGCAAATGTTTCTGTTATATTCACTTATACATAATTTTCTTGTACCTTTGTGTTGGAGCATGTATCCTTTAGGCCTCGAGTCTCCATTGTATCCATTTAGGGTGCTTATATGGCACATTTTCTTTCTTCAGCATGTGCTTGGCTTTTAAATCTCTTGGACCTCACATTTGATGAAGCACAATACCTGGTCACAGTGGCAGGAGACAAACATTGGATAGGCCTTGAGAAAAGAAGGCTAAGAGGGGATCTTATTAATGTTTATAACTATCTCATGTGTGGGACACAGGGGAACATGGCCAGCCTCTGCTCAGTGTCTGTGGGGACAGGACAAGGGGCGATGGCCTCAAGTTGGAGCACAGGAAGTTCTGCACCAATATGCAGAAGAACTTTTCCCCAGTGAGGGTGAGGGAGCCCTGGGACAGGCTGCCCAGGGGGTGTGGAGTCTCCTTCTCTGGAGAGATTCCAGCCCCATCTGGACGCTGACCTGTGTGACCTGTCCTAGGGACCCTGCTTTGTGCAGGGGGTTGGACCCAATGATCTCTGGAGGCCCCTTCCAATCCCTACATCTCTGTGAATCTGTGATTTACACCGATACAACGTGGTGTTTATGCTTAGAGCATGAATGAATTTATTTGGAACGCTGATATTCTCCATTTAATTCTATGTAAAACTTAGATCAAGGGCAGAAGCTAAAGAAAATTCAACTAGAAAAAACCTGACATGGGCACTCCTACTTGTCTGTACCAGACAAATTCCCAGGGTGTATGAAAAGGGGAGCTTCAGGCCTTGAACTTGTGATATTATTTGCAGGTCAAGCGAACCATTTCCCAACTGTTTCCTAAAAACAAGCTACAAAAGTAGGAACTATTTGTACATTGCCAAGGCAGGACAATTACTTCACATTGTCAGGATTTAACTCAGATTTCGGGATGGCTTTGAAATCTCTTCCTTCTTGGTAATTTAATTCTCTTGCAGGCCTGTCTCACTGGATTGAGAGAATTGTATCCATCCAACTCCACTTTTTCTCCCCTCTCCATTTTCAAATGGGAGATATAATTTATACCCTGAATATCACTGAATTTACCACAATAAAGAAGCCATTTCTTTCAAGGTTTGGGGTTGGTTTTTTTTTTTTTTTTTTTTTTAAATCTCCTCAGAGAGTGAAAGTAGCATTTGCTGAAATTAAGGTGCATTTTGCCAGAAATGTGATGCTAATCCTCTTAGTTTTAATGGTTCTGAAATGGTTTTGTATAAGAAGGTAAACAGAGTAGTTGATTAATACGAAGGAAGTCAATTGGCCATGTTGCAAGTGTTATATGTTATACTGTACAATAGTTCTTTATTTCTTCAGAGTGAAACACAAACTGGTCTCCTTTTTTAAAGTTCTTAGGTGAAAACTGATATGTCTTCTTATACTGTACGATTCAGAAGTGTTTGATTCCAGCACCAGAAAAAGCAAGCAGTGCACTTTTGAAATAGAAGTCAAACAAATATCACTGATAAGACATTGACGTGACACCAGTTATCTTCCCTTTTTATTGAAAATAGGCAGATATAATGAGGTGCTTCACATTTTAAAGTCTTAAATCTTAGAAAGCTCCAGGCTTAGATGGTTTTGATTTTGGCTTATTAAACTTGCAGTGCAGGGAGGGAGGAAGGAAGGGAGCTGGAGTGACTCACTTATTCCTGTTGTTTAACCTTTCGTTGGCCAAAGGCATTCTCCTCTGCAATTTATTACAAGAGTTGCTCATTCCTGAATTACATCCTGGTGTCTTCTATCCTAGCTCAGATGCCAAGACCCACTCAAGCTGGGCAGGTGCCCTAGCAGGCCCCCTCCCCATTAATAATTCACCCATCCATCTCCCAGAGCTCAGGCACTATTTGCATGTAAGGTGATAGGGAGCCAGCAGTTCCCTTAATTCTTTTGTCTGGCACAATAGCAAAACTCTTGCTGTCACGAGCCATGAGGCCAAACCCTCATGTCAGTTGTACTCCATCAATTAACACTTATGGTTAAGTGCTGCAACAAAAGTGTGAAGTGGTTGAAGATCTGAGCAACAGAGGCAATAGGTAACCCAAGAGCTTTGAAGGAAGAAGTGGTGGCTGCCACTACAAAAGATGCCTGGGACAGAATTTCAGGGTTTAAATAGGGAAGAAGACAAGGTAAATTTGAGAAGTAACTGAAGGATAATTGAAGTCAAAGCTGCTATGGATAGAGGAAGGGGTTTTGCAGGTGTTTCCCAGGGCTCAGAGTGAGCACGGTGAGGACAATAACCTGCTGCCACAGGAGCTGAACTGCCTTCATCCTCATTCCCTGAAGAGAAGTAAAGGCAGTGAAATATTACAGCATAATTTGAAATCAATGAAGGGCTGTCTGAGGGCAACCATGCTATCTCTTGCATCTTTTTCCTGGCAAGAATGGTCTCCTTTTCTAAAGCCATCTCTGAAGACCCTTGCTAGCTAAAGCAATTAATCAGAATTATCTCATTTGAAAAGGTGACGTCAAAAAATGTTTGTGGAACCAAGTACTCTGTCTTTTTCTGGGTCTAATGGCTGATTAAAATGAGCCAAGAAATTAAAAAGTTAATTTAGAAATAAACTTGCAGAAGCCCAGAGAGGTGGTGGATGCCCCACCCCTGGAGGTGTTCGAGGCCAGGTTGGATGGAGCTTTGGGTAACCTGGTCTAGTGAGGGTGTCCCTGCCCATGGTAGGGGGTTGGAACCAGATGATCTTTGAGGTCCCTTGAGTTAGATTCTATAACTAATACAATGATTCTGGGGGTTGTGTGAGGCTCAGACACCACAGACCAGTCTCTTTACACTGTGCAGTGATCTTTCAGCAGGTAAACTAAAAATCTGTTCATTTTTGTTTGGAAATGAGACAAAATGCAAGCATGCTGTTGTGTTTAGGGTGGGATGAAGGCATGAGGAAACCCACAAAAAGTACAGCCCCTTTGTGGAAGCAGCTTCAAGTGATGGGAGGCTCTCCAGAAGCAGTATGGCCTACTGGATTTCAGCGGTGTCTATCACTGCTCCATCCCATAAACACCTTTTCTTTTGGCTTTGAGCAAAGAACAATTTTTACAAAGCATTAACTTATGATTCCATCTCATCTTGCAAATCACAGCTCTCATTTAGTGAGCCCCATGCACAGTATAAATAATTAACTCTCTGTCTTCATATTAAGCCACAAGTAACAGAATTATCTAAGAGCCTCCCAGAGCTATATTTGATTCCTTATCAATAATTTGTTATTGACTCAGTGTTAGGAATTGACAGCTTTATAACCTTATTGTATGGGAGAATATCCATAGAAATCATAGGAAAACTAGGAACTGTTCTTCTTTTGCATTATTTCTGGTGAATCATAGAATCATAGAATCATAGAATGGCAAGGGTTGGAAGGGACCCCAAGGATCATAAAGCTCCAACCCCCTTGCCACAGGCAGGGACACCAACCTCAGGCCTGGAGCTACACAAGGTTGCCCAGGGCCCCATCCAACCTGGCCTTGAACACTTCCAGGGATGGGGCATCCACCCCCTCTCTGGGCTGCCTGTTCCAGCCCCTCACCACTCTCTCTGTAAAAAACTTCCCCCTAATATCCAATCTAACCCTTCCCTCCTTTAGCTTTAATCCATCCCCCTTGTCCTGCCATTGTCTGTCCTTTTAAAAAGTCGAATCCCCTCCTGTTTCTCTGCTCCCTTCAGGGACTGGCAGGCTGCAATGAGGTCCCCCCACAGCCTTCTCTTCTCCAGGCTGAACCAGCCCAGCTCCCTCAGCCTCTCTCTGTAGGGCAGCTGCTCCAGCCCTCTGATCATCTTTGTGGCTCCTCTGAACCCCTCTCCAACAGTCCCACATCTTTCTTGTATTGGGGCCCCAGCTCTGGACACAGGATCCAGCTTGGGCCTCATGAGGGCAGAGCAGAGAGGGACAATCCCCTCCCTGTCCCTGCTGCCACCCCTCTGCTGATGGAGCCCAGGATCCCATTGGCCTTGTGAGCTGCAAGAGCCACTGCTGGCTCATGGTAAGTTTCTCATCCACTGGAAAAATAAGGGTGAAATAAGAGTATTCTTTCAATTTCAGAGTTTCTGTGGGAATGCAGCTAAGCACAGTACAGTCAGTGCAGAGCACGTGCTGCCAAAACACATCCACACCATGAAATCTTCCCCCACACCATGAAATCTTCCCTCTTCCAAGACTTTTAAACTTCCCTTCCAAGTTGGCCACACTTTCATCTCGATTGCAGTAGTGTCATTCAAGCACAATTTCATTAGATTAAATGGTCTGGTAGTCAGTGCAATTGTAATCAAAAGCTGTAACTCCAAGAAAATAGCTGGATCCAGACTTTCAGTCTTCTCTGCCCTGCTCTTTGATTGACTTCAGAAGTGCTGTAAAGCCAAAGAAGCATTTCTGTAAACTATACTTTGAAGGATCTTCGAGCCTTCCAGATTTGCCAAGCTGTCATCCCTTATCTTTAAAAGCAAAGAGAAGGCTCTTTTAGCCTGGGATAGAGTTTAATGTCTCAGGCTGTGACTGATAGCAGGCAGAGAGAAGCGGATAAAGACCGTCCTGTCCGAGCGGGTACACTCTGCTTAGCTGTAATTTCCTTGCTTGCATCGTTGCTGTGGGCCCCCTGACATGAAAAGAAGCCCTCACAAGGCATTTCTGAAAGGTTTGGCAGCCCTGATGAAGCAAAACACTAAAGTTTCACTTCACCTTGAAAAAAAATTCCCAACCCACACATAATCTTTCTTCTTTTTTTTTATTTTTAAATTTTATTTATTCCTTTTTATTTCCGTGGGGCTGGATATCGCTTCTCCTCCTCCTCCGTCTCCTCCTCCTCCTCCTCCTCCACCTCCACCTCCTCCTCCTCCTTCTCCTCCCTCTCCTCCTCCTCCACCTCCTCCTCTTTCTCCTCCTCCTCCACCTCCTCCACCTCCTCCTCCTCCTCCTCCACCTCCTCCTCCTCCTTCTCCTCCTCCTCCTCCACCTCCTCCACCTCCTCCTCCTCCTCCTCCTCCATCTCCTCCTCCTCCTTCTCCTTCTTCTCCTTCTCCTTCTCCTTCTCCTTCTCCTTCTCCTTCTCCTTCTCCTTCTCCTTCTCCTTCTCCTTCTCCTTCTCCTTCTCCTTCTCCTTCTCCTTCTCCTTCTCCTTCTCCTTCTCCTTCTCCTTCTCCTTCTCCTCCTCCTCCTCCTCCTCCTCCTCCTATCTCCACCTCCACCCAGCACTGGACCTGACAAAGCCCAAACTGAGGATCATAGATACAAGCAGAGAGACTTCAGCTAACTTCATTACCTACTAATTCACACGAGACCCATCTGCGGCGGTGCAGGGAGCCAGCGGCATGGAACATGAAATACAGCTGGGGCTGTTGGATCAGGTGCACATCCTTTTTCAAAGTCACTTTCAGCATTGCAAACAACCACTTCAGGGATGCTCTCTGCAAAGCTCCTGTCTGTTTGAGGGTGGAACAAGCTCTAACTCCACCTTACTGAACATTCCCTTCTCCGTGTTATGTTGCAGATTCATTGTATTTATCACATTCATTCCAGCTTCCCCCTTTCATTCTGCACTTTACCAGTCTCAAACACAACCTGTAACTCCTGCTGTCTTGCCATACGCAGGTGTTTGCCCTACACTTGACATCTTTCAGCCATGCTGAAGCTCGAATGACTAAGCAGTGATCCATGTAAACGTCATGTCATCTCGAGTATGATGGGATACCTTTTAAACACAGGAGGTGAAAAAGATAATCCTTTCCCCTCCTTTCTTTTCTCCTGAAAGATAAATCACTCTATTTGTACTGGCTGGAAAATTAAAAAGCTTTTATTTAGCACCACTATTTCAAAAGGAGCACCTTCATGAAATACAGAAGCACTTTGGAGACGCAGAGGCATATTTTCAACCCAGTGCAGATATTCTCCATGCTGCTCTCTGTATTTATTATAGCTCTCACATCACAGTCTCTGAGGCTGATATATTTACATTTTTCATGATGTCTCCAGCAGATGATAGGGTATATGCTGTAGTTTTCCTTCTGTACTTGTGGATGTGGTAATAGGCCTCTTATTTTAGCATGTCCTATATCTTGTCACTCTTTTTCCACGTGAAAGTGGTGGGAGATAAAATTTCCCCACTTCTCTCCAAAGATTATGCTGGTGTTTCTAAGAGCATAACCAAGCTCAGATCTGAATGCCATGCAATCAGAAAGACTGAGTGTATGCAGAGCAGAAAGAAAAGGAGATCTGCACATCTAGGAAATGTTAACAATGCTTCGGGCCCCAGCACTACATCACCGACTTCTTAATAATGGAGCATGACTTTGGCCATATCTTTTCCAGCTTTTCCATGCTGATGTGAAGCCTGTTTGGGTGTCAGATCATTTTAGGGTGTTCAGATATGAAGAATGACCCAAATTTCTGCTGGCTGGCTTGATGCTGAGACTGGAATGTTGCTTATCCCATGTACCTACCAATGCTGTTATCTAGACCACTACCTCTGAAACCTCAACTTCCGTCATACAACGATTGTTAAAACCTCTCTTTAACCTTCCACTCTCAGCAAAGGTACATTTCCTTGGGTTACAGTGATTTGTGTGTGATTTAGAGGTGGCACAGAGTCATGTGATTCACAGTAAGGTGTGAGCGGTTCGTGACACAGTAAAACCTGAGCTCAACCCCCACACAAACATCTCTGTCTTACACTCTGTAGATTCATAGAAATGAATTCTTGTATCAGAAATAGTGCGGCCAGTAGGTCCAGGGAGGTGATTGTGCCCCTGTACTGGGCATTGGTGAGGCTGCACTTCGAGCGCTGGGTCCAGTTCTGGGCTCCTCACCATCAGAAGGACATTGAGGTCCTGGAGTGAGTCCAGAGAAGGGCAACCAGGCTGGGGAAGGGGCTGGAGGGCAAATCCTCTGAGGAGCAGCTGAGGGAGCTGGGGGTGTTCAGCCTGGAGAAGAGGAGGCTGAGAGGAGAACTTATCACCACCCACAATGACCTGCCAGGAGGGTGCAGAGAGGTGGGCGATGGTCTCTTCAGCCAGGGGACAGGAGATGGGACAAGGGGCAATGGGCTCAAGCTGTGCCAGGGCAGGGTCAGATCAGATGGGAGGGCAAAGTTCTTCCCTGGCAGAGTTGTGGGGCTGTGGCACAGGCTGCCCAGGGAGGGGCTGAGTCCCCACCCCTGGGTGTGTTTAACAGATGGGTAGAGGAGGTGCTCAGGGATCTGGTTTAGCACAGGACAGGAATGGTTGGACACAATGATCTTAAAGGTCTTTTCCAACCCAGTGATTCTGTGGCTTTGTAATTCTATCTCATCCTAATAAAAAATCTATAGAAATTAATAGGAGCTGCTTCTGAATTACACTCACATAAGCAAAAATGCCCAAGTTTGCATTTTTGCATGTACCTCCCAGTCTTAAGATTTTCACATTTTCTCTTTCAAGGCTCCAGAGCATTTTCCTGCAAAGTTCCTGCTATTAAACCTTTGAAGACAAATTGCCTTTAGCCTACTGCTATCATCAGTGAACTGTGGAAACTGCAAGTGAGATTGTTTTGTACAGGATGAGTCCGGGATAAATGGAACTTTAGTCCTAACCTGCTCAGAGATTTCCTGTAGCTCCTTGAGTAACTAGTTTAGCTTCTATTGGTTTCTGTGAAAAATGCAGGTAAATAAAATAAAACACTCTGAATTCCATCTATCAGCCTTTGCTTTCCATATGTAATTCCAGCTACACTAGAAGTAAGATTTCAAAAGTAAAAAATGAGCCCATCTTAGCAACTAGTTAAAGTTATTATGCTAAAACCCTGACTTCAGAAGAGTTACTCCATGACTTCTACTGCTTAATCGTGCTTATTTATGCTTGCCTGGCTCAACTCCTGGGGGAACCTTCCCCATTGCTCTGCATCAGGAGGGGAGCTCCCAGCTGTGAGCATCCCCACCACCAGGAGAATAAGTGAGAGCCTCACTCAGCATGCTTGAGAGGCCAGAATTAGGCTTGCTTTTTGGTTCTGCTTTCCTTTTTTTTGTGTTTGGTTTTTTTTTTTTGCCCTGTGAGTGTTAAAAATTTGTGAAGAACATCACAAAGTCTGCTGGCCTCCCTTGGCAGCCTGGTCCCTTGTTTGGCTGCTGTGAAGGTTGCTGCTGGATCTCTTCATACAGTCAGAAGAACTATATGTGTCCACTGAGGACTTTTTAGTGTTTTCTATTATTTATTTTAGTTTCTACAAGAGATTCCAGATTAATAAAAAATGTCACAGAATCACAGAGTGACTAGGTTGGAAAAGACCTTTGAAATCATCGATTCCAACCGTACCTGTCCTCTATGAAACCATATCTCTGAGCACCTCATCTATCCATCTTTTAAATACATCCAGGGTCAGTGACTCAACTCCCTCCCTAGGCAGCCTGTTCCAGTGCCCATGCAGTGTGGCAGAGCCACAAAAACCTGACAGCCAGAAGATGTGGCTCCTATTTTCCCCATCACACAACTTCCAGTGAGCTCTTTTCTGCTTCTGCTCCCACCTTGACCATCAATCCTGTCCAGCCAGGTTGTGTTTAGAAACACCTGGGCAGGTATTTTAGTACAGACTGCGTTGCACAAGCAGCAATTCTATGCTCCTTGCTGCCTGGCACCAAGGACAAGGATCTCCTGGAGAGAGTCCAGAGAAGGGCTACGAAGATGATGAAGGGCCTGGAACATCTATCCTGTGAGGAAAGGCTGAGAGAGCTGGGGCTGTTCAGCCTGGAGAAGAGAAGACTGAGGGGGGACCTAATCAATGTTTATCAATATCTTAAGGATGGCATGCAGGGGGAATTGGCCAGCCCCTTTTCTTTGGTCAGTGGAGACAGGACAAGGGGCAATGGCTGCAAGTTGGAGCACAGGAAGTTCCACACCAACATGGGGAGGAACTTTTCCCCAGTGAGGGTGAGGGAGCCCTGGGACAGGCTGCCCAGGGGGTGTGGAGTCTCCTCCTCTGGAGAGATTCCAGCCCCATCTGGACACCGACCTGTGCAGTATGAGCTGGGGAGCTGCTTTGGCAGGGGGGTTGGACCCCATGAGCTCTTGAGGTCCCTTCCAACCCCTACAACTCTGTGATTCTGTGATTCTGTGAAGGTCACTGAAATAAGTGGGCTGATGCCATAGAATCCACACTGCTGGTGGGCAGGGCAATGCAATGCACATGCCTTTACCTGTCTGAGGATGCTTAATACCCTCACTAGCAGCAGCCAGGGTGGCACAAGCTCCTGCATCACGTGCTGGTGTTGTGGCTGGGCTTATCTGGTAGCTCCAAACCCAGCAGGCTTGCCACTAACTCTATCAATTAAAGCATGCACTGCTGTATAATTCAGCTGAGTGCTAGGAGAGGCTTGTTCTCACTGGGGTGTAACAAGAGTGATTATAATAATGATTTGCCCACTCCTCACGACCCTATTTTCTCTTAGCAACAGGCTTGAGCACTGCAAGAAACGTGATCAAAGTTGAAAGAAAATTCTCTTTGATGCAAAGGAGTTTTTGTTGCTGTTTTGGTTGGGGAGGGCAAGCAGGGAGAGGCTGTCAATGCAGTCAGCTAATGACAAACAGGGGATAAAGCTCCACGGGGATTAGCGAAGCCTGAATGCAAGTCAAGTGGTCTGATTCTGTAATTTCAACCAAGTAGCAAAGCAACCTACAGGCTTTTTAGTGTTTAGGTTGCCACAAAGAAGCTTTGCTGTCATCTCCGAAACACTTTCTCAATAAGAAATTTCCTGGAACACCAAGGTCTTATTTCTTGTGGGAGGTTAAGTCATTGCATTATCTCCTCAGGTGAAAATTCATTATGCTCATCTTCTATGTGGGTTTGAACAGCCTCTTCCTGTACAACAGGCTGCCCTGTCTCTCCCTTAGGCAGTAACAGCATCAAGTGGTGTTCAGCACTACTTATCTTGCTCACCTGCCAATTAGCTATAAACTGTAAGAAGCATTGTACCCAAAAAGGAAAAAAAAAAGGCAAAAAAAATATGGCTGGATCAGTTTCAAGTTTAATTACTCCAAAAGAATTCAATATATTATTGCCTCAAACAAAAAAAAAAGATGATTCTGAACCTTTAATCCTCTTTGAAGATGCTTCTTACTGATATATCCCATCACAGATTTTTTTTACAACTGGTGACAGTGCTTAGAGAAATCATATCCTATGTTTGGCTAAGCCAGGAAATGCATTTGATTCTTCTACTATCATTTTCACAGCAGCTTAGCAAATGCAGCCTCTTTCCCCCTTGTAAACCATCCCATGTGTGGTGCTTGGTTAAATGCTCTGCAATAAAGGGAATAGCTGTAAATGAATTTAATGCATTTCTGGCTGTATCTATAACGCATTCACCTCGCACATATGAAGGTACTATTCAAGTGCAGCCTTTTTTATAAAGGTATCAGGGTCTTTCAAGTGTTTTCACACCACTGTTTGTGTCTTGTGCATCTGAGATTAAACCCAACCCTCGGGGAGAGAGTGCAGGTGAGCATCACCCCCATCCTCGGAGCATGGCCCGCAGGGACAAGGGGACATTCATGGACCAAGGTTAATCCTTTCCCAGGGGCTTGGCTCAGGTGGGGCTGGGGAGCTCAGAGGGCTGCTCGAGCAATCCTGGGAAGAAAATGCCCTTAATTCAGTATGTTCTCATAGAACAGGAGTAGCAAAAATGCTGTATGGTCGAAGTGAGCAGGGGAAAGAAGGGGAATGGGGGTTTTTATTCTTATGGAGTTTGAATGCAGCCAAAAGCTGTTGGTCTCTAAAGTTATTTTTCTTACTCACAAGCTTTTTGGGCCTGAGCAGAGCACTTGAGCCTGAGCCCACTCTGGTTTTGAGGGCGTTGACATAGCCAAACCGATGGGCTGGGCTGTGGGGGGATGAATGGGGTGTGTGTGTGTGTGTGTGTGTAAGTGTGGCATCCCTTTGGAATCATAGGGGAGGGATTCAGCAGGGAAAGCCTTCACCCC
Organism: Laterallus jamaicensis coturniculus; assembly: GCA_022605575.1. Lineage (NCBI taxonomy): Eukaryota > Metazoa > Chordata > Aves > Gruiformes > Rallidae > Laterallus > Laterallus jamaicensis. The sequence goes on from JAKCOX010000006.1 coordinate 36,888,563, forward strand.
GTGGAAATGTAGCTATATATTCCCATAGCACTGCTTTCCTGGAGTGCCAGAGGTCCTGGTTTAAGTGGGGGTGGGGCTGGGTGCTGGAGGGCACACACAGCCTGCAGCCTTGCCTGGCTGTGCACAAACCAAAGCCAAGAGGGCCAAGGGAACTAACCTCCCCTTCTCCCCTGTGCTTTCAATCTGTAAAGCATTATTAGAACTGTTAAGGATGTAAAACTGCTTTTCAAGTGTAACCAAACAACCATGATGGATCCTCTGGCAGATTTCAAACAAACCCTCCAAGCATCTCCAAAGTTTTGAATAACAATCTGTTTTTCACACAAGTGCAAGTTTATTTTGCTTTCCCTGTGAATCAGATACTAATCCAGGGGCTACAGGGACTGGAGTTTGCTGCAAATTATTAAAAAGTTGTCATGCTTCTTGTAAGTAATTCCCATAATTCAGAAAGGACTGAATTTATTTTAAAACTGAATTTATTTTAAAACTGGAGTTTACTGCAAATTATTAAAAAGTTGTCATGCTTCTTGTAAGTAGTTCCCATAATTCAAAAAGGACTGAATTTATTTTAAAACAGCAAGTTCTTTGCTGTCATCAGATTTACAAAACAAGCCTGTTTTCAACATAAACTACTTCAGGAGTAAAGGTCCTTACTAGTTGACATAGTTTCTTGGTTTCTTCTTAATATAGACTTGGATTTTTCTTAAAACTGAAATGTCAAAACTTGTGTTCCTCAGTAGATCTATTCTAAAAAAACCCCCATAATATTAATTGAGCAATTAAAAAGTGTCATTTTCAGTTTTAAAGTGGGATATTTGGAAGTTGAATACAGATTATTATGCAGTGTTTTGTTTTTTATTATGCAGTGAGACATAGCACCAAGTTGCCTCATTTTGGACAAGGGCACATGTACTGTAGAGAGGTTTAATTCTGAGTTTCCAGTTCTTGATTCCTGAGCATTAAAAACACACACAGGTACCATCCTCTGATCTTCATTTGTGTTGTTAGAACTACTCAGACATCCTGATTGAATCCTTCTCAGCTAGGTGGCTGTGGAGTTAAAACCAGCCAGCTAATAAACCCACACTTCTGCACTAGTCTGAGCCTAAAAGCCAAGAAGATGTCATAGCATTGGTTCACACGGACAGCCTTGTGCCAACCAAAGCTCCTTCCAGAGGACGTTTGCCTCTGGTTCATGACAATAGCTAATTCATACAGCGATGGTGACTCTTGATGACGACGCATAAATTGAGCTCTGAGGTAGGAAAGTGCTGAAAACAGGCTGGTTTTCAGTTTTTCAGTGGTTTAAGGCAGCCCTCTAGAGACAAGAGAGAGCACTGCATGGGGATGAGAGCAGGTAAGTCTCCAGTCTTTCCCTTTTCCCTTCATCTGGTTTGGTTTGATGAGATTTTTTTTGTTTTCTTAGTTTTTCAGTTACTTTTTATTTTCTAATTACCATTTTTTAAGTCCAAAGCTTTACCACTTAGCTGAAAAACAAGTTCCCAGAGTCCCAGAGTCCCAGACCACTAAGGGTTGGAACGAACTACCCAGAGCACATAGAAACACAGAGGATGGCCAAATTATTTCAGTGGATTTAGGGTTAGATATCTGAGAAACTCACAAGGTGAATTCTGCACCTGGATGAAAATTTGCACTTGAAGTTCTTTCTAAGTGATGCAGGCACTTGATGAGGTCATAAGGCTGGATGTATGGGAGCAACGGACATGCTTTCATCACATGGAATCATAGAATATGATAACATGAGCCAGCAGTGGCTCTTGCAGCTCACAAGGCCAATGGGATCCTGGGCTCCATCAGAAGAGAGATGGCCAGCAGGGACAGGGAGGGGATTGTCCCTCTCTGCTCTGCCCTCGGGAGGCCTCAGCTGGAGTCCTGTGTCCAGAGCTGGGGCCCCAATACAAGAAAGATGTGGGGCTGTTGGAGAGGGGTCAGAGGAGCCACAAAGATGATTAGAGGGCTGGAGCAGCTGCCCTACAAAGAGAGGCTGAGAGAGCTGGGCTGGTTCAGCCTGGAGAAGAGAAGGCTGTGGGGGGACCTCATTGCAGCCTGACAGTCCCTGAAGGGAGCAGAGAAACAGGAGGGGAATCAGCTTGTTAAAAGGGCAGAGAATGGCAGGACAAGGGGGAATGGATTAAAGCTAAAGAAGGGAAGGTTTAGATGAGATATTAGGGTGAAGTTTTTTACAGAGAGAGTGGTGAGGGGCTGGAACAGGCTGCCCAGAGAAGTAGTGGGTGCCCCATCCCTGGAGGTGTTCAAGGCCAGGTTGGATGGGGCCCTGGGCAACCTTGTGTAGCTCCAGGCCTGAGGTTGGTGTCCCTGCCTGTGGCAGGGGGGTTGGAGCTCTGTGATCCTTGGGGTCCCTTCCAACCCTTGCCATTCTATGATTCTAAACAGATAAAAGTAGAGTTTTGAACAAATATTGCACATCGTCAAAAATATAGTGACTCCAATAAAATACCTCTTGCTTAAACTTGGCATTTGATAATGTAGTTGGTTCATGAGGAGAATCACATCAATCTCCATTTTAGTGGGAACTGATGCTGAGTATTGGCCCCACGGTGACATTTTTGTTCTAGGATGAAGGAAGCACACTATAATGGATGACAGAACTGGTTCTTCATGTGATATTTTTTTCTTTATTTTTCTTGGCTAGGAGTCACAAAGCATAAAATTCCCAAAAGAAGTCCAAGACACTGCAGAGCATCAGATCATTAGGTCTAATTCACCATGCAAAGCATTTTTGAGTGACTTTAATGGTAGTTCAGAGTGTGTAACCAGGTCGTTGGTTGATGTTGATCGTTGTTGGTTGTTGATTAGCACCTTAACTAATATTTGACCAATGCTCAGTTTTGTAACTCAAACCCAGGCCCTCAGGCATCCTGATGATGAAATATGACAGCTGCAGTCATGAGATGGCTGGAGTGAAGTAGAGTGTTTCCCCAAAAAGTTTTGCAACTGGTTCAATTGACTGGGAAGCTGTCAGCATGCTTGAGTGATGGGAATGATGCTCTAGGAATGTGCCTGGCAGCTTGGTGTCTCATCTGTGCTCATGGTGGGAAATTGGTCCTAAAAGGGTGACATTTGGTAGACTTTCACATTTCGTTTGGGCATAAGAAATCTTTCCAAATATATTTGAGCCAGAGATGGATCAAGTGCAAAACCTTCAGTCTGAATAGCTCCATAACCACTCATTCTTTGAGGCTCAGCTCTGCTTGAAAATTAGGAAAACAAATAAAGCAATCTTCTTGGATTGCCATTTCATGTGTGGCTTTCAAAATCAATGCACTTCCCTTGGAGGACACAGATGCTGTGCTTTGTGCATCCAGATGGATGAGTATTTTACAATGAGATTTGAGAAACAAGGCTCCTTTTTCTTTGTTTTGCTTTGGAAAATGACTGTAATTACTAAATGTTGTATATTTATTTGTTGTGGGCTTGTTTAACTTGGGTCCACATCTGACAGAAACAGCTGTAGTCACTGAACTGAACAAAAATTAGAACCATGCATTCATATGTCACATGGGATAACAGAGCAAGCTGTGATTTGCACCTCTCTCAGTTGCTGAACTTGCTTCTAAAGGTAGCAATACTGCTGCCTTCTTCCCCAAAACCACACAGTGGTCCCTCAGTCTTCACTGAGCTCAGCCTTGGCCAGCTGTGGTTTATTCAGCCCAAGGTATCCATCACATACAGGTCACCCAGATGTGTAAGGAGTAGATACAGCTCAACAGATGTGTTGGCACTTTCTGATAGGAGTAATGTCATCTGAGTATCTCACAAATGTAGGTTGCTTAGAAAATCAACCAGGGAATAGGAGTGGCATGGAGAAAGGGAACAAGGAATGATGTGCTCATGGGCTCTTTGGGTGAGCAGTGTAAGGAGCATTGGTTGAAACCAAGCAGCAGGTCTCAACCAAGAGAGAGGGTTGTTCTCTTTCACCCAGAGCATAGTTAATCCTCACTACCACGTGGATGCTCACAGTGTGACCAGGTTCCAGAAGTATTTGGACAAATTCATGCAAGAAAACCATGAATCTAAATATATGATCCCTGGGTCTGACTCAGGAAGCCTCTAAGTCACTTGTCACCCCCTAGATGAGGGATTACTCCAAAACATTTCACTATAAATTGTCCTGCTCTTCTCTAAGAGTCTGATACGAGTTTCTACTAGGCAAGGGATAATAATAATATCAATAAACTCTGCCCTGATGAAGTGCAGATGGTCTTTTCTTTATGTTCAATAGGGAAGGCCAGAAACAGATAAAGCATCATGTAGAACCAGGCCCTGTCATCCCAAAAACTTCAAGCTCAGCAAGATGTACAAGTTCCACTGGTGTTTGTGGCATAACTTTTGGCAAGCCTGCTCACTTGTCTTGATGAATCATAACTGCAGATCCTTAGCACACAGGTTGTGTGTATCTAAATCAATGATTTCACTGAAGTGTGGATGCATTTTGGTCACATCTTCATACCTTATAAGAGTATTAACATAAAAGCTAAACAAGCCTCCTTGCTGAAGGATTTCTGTTGCCAGCCTTTGATATTTTCCTGTCTGGCTCATGATTTTTCATATTGACACCTAAAATGCCCCTAAAATACAACTTATCTGTGAAATTACAGTTATTGCTGCATCCTTCTTCCATGGACTAGAAGACTGAGTAACTGGTGGCCTAAAATAACAACCCCATGTAATTTGGTTGTGCTTTTTCAATGCACTTGTTTTCACCTCTCCTAACCCTGTGCTGGCATGATAAGCATAATCATCTTCTCCCTTGTACTATATTTGGGCCATATACTGGAATTTGATCCAACAGTCACCATTTGCTAAGGATAAGAAATGGCTTTAATGCCACACACCGACACCTGAATCCCATCATTTTTTCCCTGTTTCATTTCTTCCAATAACCCAACCAATTGGCTTGAGCAAGCAATTCAGGGGAAAAAAAAAATAAAATAAATGTAATAGAGGTCCCTCTTTTCAGAAAGGTACTTCTGTCCAATTGCTTTCATCTTGAGAATACAGCTATGAGGTCTGTTTCCAGGGATGTCCTTCAGAAGGCAGCATGAATTGCAAAATCAGTCACACAAATGGCTTACCATATATATAAAAAATAACCAATATACCAACAGGGCTGAAGCCAAGCAGCAGTTAAAATAACTACTAGATCAGCAACACTAAGCTTACAATGGGCTGATGCATCTGGAAAAGGAAAGTGCAGGCCATTTTTAGGCTGATGTATATATTACCACTTTGGTTTTTATTCAAGATAGGAAACATTCTGAAAAACAAATGCTAAGAAATTGAGAAAAGATTGCCATAACAAAATGAAGCATGGTGTGAGTGTAAAATTCATAGGGGAATATTCCTGCTATATGTATCAGACAGGCTGAGAAAAAAAATTGGTGGAAGAGCCTTTTTAAATAGACATTTCAACCCCTGCTCATGGGGTTTTGCTGTCTTCATGTCTTAGGCAGGAGCCTTACCAAGCTAGTGCAGGCATGAGGTAGCTGCTGCCTTTTAGGCTGAGTTGTAGTTGCTCAGCCTAAACTCATACCAGTTTTCCTAAAGCTTTGAAAGTGTTCATTTGGAGAGTCCAAACAGGAGGATGGAGTGGGTCCCAGGGAGGTAAAATGCAAAATTAAAAGGACTTTTATGAATCTCTTAGCCCACTCTGAAATCCCACTGTCAAACTTCCTGTATTCTTTCCTGTTTGCAGGAAAACAAGGTTGTTCACTTCCAACTCTAAGACCTTTCTCAAGATTCATCCAATCTCACAATTAAGAAAGAGTGTAAGGAAAAATCTTCATGATAATTGAGTCTCAAGAGACACAAGTTCAGCTCCCTGCTTGGCAGGTGAGGGTGATGGTTGGGCTTGATGATCTAAAAAGTCTCTTCCAACCAAGACAATTCCATGCTTCTATGATTCCATCTCTCCATGACTGATGGAAAAGTGAAGCATTTACTAAATCACACAATCACTGAATCACAGAATTGTAGGGGTTAGAATGGACCTTGAGAGATCGAGTCCAACCCCCCTGCCAAAGCAGGGTCCCTAGGACAGGTTGCACAGGTCAGTGTCCAGACAGGGCTGGAATCTCTCCAGAGGAGGAGACTCCACAATACATCTCTTTATGCTACAAGGTTCCTGGGGTGGCAGTGGGCTGCTGGAGGGCTGAAACAGAGCACATCCCACAGACGAGTAGGGTGATGTCCCACACATCTGCTGTGTGCTGAACAATGCCAGTCCTGCTGCTTCTGAAAGCAAGGAAAGAATCAGACAGGATGAAGGCCAGTAATACTGCATGTACTGCAGAAGTTGAGACTTTCCTTGTCTGCACAGGAGTAATGAGACCTAACGACAGCACAGTTACTGAAAGATATATTTGATCTGCCTTAGAAGACACAGCCTGAAAACCCATCTATTTAAAGTCATGAGCAAAACTCATGCTGGCTTCAAGGAGGAGAGGGTTTTACCTTAAATCAGCAAATTCAATGACTCAAAAAAGGCAAACACATCCTTCTAGCTAAAGACAATTATTTTGTAAGCCATTCCTACCTGAATAAACCACAGAGTGTGACTAGATACCCCTGTATGTAAAATACATGTGCAGGGAACACACAGACTGCAGAAACATTTGAGAAAAATCAAACCTAATATGTCTTTAAAACCCAAAGTGTTTGAGCTCTGCCCAAGGTTTAATGCACCAATAGATTTCTTTCCAATGATTTAAACTGAATGGGGAAGAGTTTCTTTCTGAACTCCTAATGATGCCTTGCATAACCCTGGGTTGATTCACTGCTTTGGAAGACCTGAAGATTAATTTCCTATATCCCTAATACTAATTTGAGTATGTTGTCTGCTGTGCTGGCAGCTGCTAGGCTTACAGGAGAGCTGATAATCCATTTTATCAGATGTTTTTTTAAAGGGGTGAAAGCAGGTGCACCAGGTTTCACAGAGAGTGACTGGAGTCCCCACAGGCATCTGTAAGAGGAAAAAGATGCTTTCAGGGTTTTGACAGCTTTAGTTGTGTCAAATCTGCCTGTAATGTTTACTTAGTAATTACTAATGCTACTTGGAAATTGGCAAGGTTTAATTAGTTATATGAGTAAGGAGAATGTCTTTTTAGACTCAGAAAAACGGAGTTTGAAGCTCCTGTGCTGCAGCACTGAACATGCAGAAGTGCTCAGAGGTGGCTGATGATTTGTGGGAGAGACAGGATGGGTAAGTGACATAGAACTGGCAAGGCACCCTGGACACCTGCTTTTGCTTCTGGGATCTTTCAGATTTAACCTGCCTGTGTGGGTAACCTAACTGCTGGTCAGCCACTTAAAGCCATGCTTTCATAAAGCTCTTTTAAGATTCCAAACATTTTTGGAAACTCTTGCTTTCAGCTTTTCTCTTTGCTTCACCTCCTGTGAGGCATCACCACCCGCTGCTGAGCTGGTTCCATCCTGTCCCCACTGCCCATGCATCCCCCTGCCCACACATTCTCCTTCCCATGCATCCTGCTCCTCACTCATCCCCCCCTGTCCATGCATCCATCTTACCCACTCATCCCACTGCCCATGCATTCACCTGCCCACACATCCCCCCTCCCTATACATCCCCTCTTCCCTCTCATCCCCTCTGCCCACACATCCCCTTTGCCCACGCATCCCCCTGCCCAAGCATCCCCCTGCCCATGCAACCCCTTTGCCCACCCATCCACCCTCCCCACCCATCCACCCTGTCCTCGCATCCCCCTCCCCACGCATCCCTCCATCCCAGGCATCCCCCTCCCCACGCATCCCCCCATCCCAGACATCCTCCTCCCACGCATTCCCCTGCCCTCACATCCCCCTCCCCACGCATTCCCCCTCCCAGGTATCCCCCTCCCCATGCATCCCCCCATCCCAGGCATCCTCCTCCCACGCATCCCCCTGCCCTCACATCCCCCTCCCCACGCATTCCCCCTCCCAGGCATTCCCCTGCCCTCGCATCCCCCCATCCCAGGCATCCCCCTGCCCTCGCATCACCCCATCCCAGGCATCCCCCTCCCCAGGCATCCCCCCATCCCAGGCATCCCCCTATCCCAGGCATCCCCCTCCCCACGCATTCCCCCATCCTAGGCATCCCTCTCCCAGGCATCCCCTTCCCCACTCACCCCCCCTCCCAGGCATCCCCCTCCCCACGCATCCCCCCATCCCAGGCATCCTCCTCCCACGCATCCCCCTGCCCTCGTATCCCCCTCCCCACGCATTCCCCCTCCCAGGCATCCCCCTGCCCTCGCATCCCCCCATCCCAGGCATCCCCCTATCCCAGACATCCCCCTCCCCACGCATCCCCCCTCCCAGGCATCCCCCTCCCCATGCATCCCCCCATCCCAGGCATCCCCCTATCCCAGGCATCCCCCTCCCCACGCATTCCCCCATCCTAGGCATCCCTCTCCCAGGCATCCCCTTCCCCACTCACCCCCCCTCCCAGGCATCCCCCTCCCCACTCACCCCCCCTCCCAGGCATCCCCCTCCCCACGCATCCCCCTCCCTACGCATCCCCCCATCCTAGGCATCCCTCTCCCAGGCATCCCCCTCCCCACGCACCCCCCCTCCCAGGCATCCCCCTCCCCATGCATCCCCCCATCCCACGCATCCCCCCTCCCAGGCATCCCCCTCCCCACGCATCCCCCACCCCAGGCATCCCCCTCCCAGGCATTCCCCTGCCCTCGCAACCCCCTCCCCACGCACCCCCCCCTCCCAGGCATCCCCCTGCCCTCGCAACCCCCTCCCCACTCATCCCCCCTCCCAGGCATCCCTCCTCACGCATCCCCCCATCTCAGGCATCCCCCTCCCAGGCATCCCCACGCCGCCGCCACGCGGGGGGGCCGTCGAGCCGCGGACGGGCAGCTCTCCATCCCCGCCCAGCGCATCCCCGGCACCGACGGAGACTTTGAACGACACCTGGATTAAAGCGTAACGAAATGACCTCACCGAGCGAAACGAGCCCGCGGCTAATCCCTAATCCCTGCTTTTTCCCACGCCCGGGAGCTAGCTGCTCGTGGCAGAGCTCCTGCTGGCGTGAAAGGGGGGGACGGCTGGCGCCGGGCTCCGAGCTCAAATCACTGCAGGTGATGCTGGCATCCTCTCTCGGGGCCATCCTGCGCAGTAGTTTGCCTTACGGGTTGGCACTGGTGAAAGCCCCGCACTCAGGAGGTCCTGCTGAACGTGAGGTGCTTTCTGACAGATCGGGGCCCCTGCTCTGCCCCCCAGAGCTCTCCAGACTAAATATGAGTCAGGGAAATCCTGCTGCTTTTCCTCCTGAAAAGGAGAAGCCCAAAGGCTCCTTCCTGCTACCTTTACAGGCTGCAGCTTATGAGTTATGCACACTGCTGAGGCCAAGGAGCCAGAGAGTAGATTAAAGGGGAGGGAAAGTGTCCTCCACAGTCCTGCTTCCAGCTCTGAGGCTATATGATGTGGGGGTGTGTGGTGGGGATCTGTGTGTGGGGGGGTGTGTGTGCAAAGAAGCAGGCACCAGCCTGGCTAAATCAGGGTGAGGGGTGTAAATGCCTTTGAGAGTCTGGGAATGATTATTTAATGTTTCTTTTTAGTGAGAGGAGTAAAGGTGGGGGGCATGAGTGCCTGCTACATCACATCCAGGAGCGCAGGGGAGGGTCACAAGGTTGCACAGCTTCTGCATCCCCCATGCCTTGGTGAGAATGTGTCCTGGGTTCAAACTGAGCAGCTGAGTCCCTGTCACCCACCAAGAGAGGGAAAAACGCCAAAGGGATGTTCATGAAGGAAGACAAAGTTGCCAGGTCAGGTTTGAAGCTTGGATTTGAAGCTGGAAATCTGTCCCTAAGGGCTGTTAGGGGTATTTGCAAAATGCTTGAGCTGCCTTTCACCCTTCAGTCGAAGTAGGTTAGGGCTGTGGTGAAGTGTGTGGCTGCTTCGGTGTTCATGGGCTGAGTAGGGTCAATCCTCATCAATGCTTGGCTGATGATTCAGTAAATGGCACTCTTCCTCCACTCTTAAAAGTCATGTCTCAGCCAAGCTCCTGCTTTAAGGTGCTTGGGTTCCTGACTGAGCTTCTAACAGCTTTCCCAACACAGCAGCCCTCATCCCCAAGTTCCACGTAGGACACAGTCACTCTATAATGCATTTGCAAAACGTAGTGAATTCCAGGTACATTAAGAATGCATTGTAAACGAAACAGGTTTTTAAAATGATCTCAATTATACCTGTTTTCAGTGTCTTCTATAACTCATTTCCCCATGACTTCATAAAAATCAGGACATCTGCTTTCATTTTGTAGATGATTTACAGCAACAGACCCTGCAGTGAATGCTGTGTTCTGGGGGTTACAGCCTCTTACAAGTTCTTGCCTGCTCTTTATTGCTTCTATGCAATTATTTCTTCTGTACAAAAGGATACTGGAGTGAGATGTAACCCTATGGACGTTCCTGTGATTACTTGTGACGGCTAAAATATGCTGAGGGGGATTTCTCAGCATTAGGGAGTTCTCTTACAGCAGAAATGAAGACCAGAGAATTTAAAATCTCTTAGAACTGAGCTGCTGAAGCCACGAATAGGTATTCACCTAAAGATTCAGACAGCTGGGAAATACAGCTGAAATGAGCCAAATCCCACATTTAGTGGCAGACCAGGGAAGCAGGCTGGAGGGATTTCTGTGGGAATTCAGCATCAGGAGCAGATAAGTGATGGTGGCATAGGTACAGGCTGTAGGAACAGCAGTGGAGATGCTCTTTGCTCATACAATATCAGCTGATAACCATATGGTCAGCCCCCATGTAAATGGAATAAACACAACAGATCACTCTTTTCCCAGTCCTCTGGGATATGATGCTACTCCATCATTGCAATAACAGCATATTCCTCAATTTTTCCTCATTATTTCCCAGAATTGGTTGCAAACCACAATTTTTTACTTTCTTCAGCAGTTAAACTTGCTGATGCCCCTTGGTTTTGCAGCAAATATTCAGAACCTACTCTTGTTTACTCAAGAGAAGGCAGGTCATAACTTACTCATTTGTCTTCTCCTTTATTCTCCATATAAGACATGGGCTAAAAATTTCCATATTAAAAAGATATTCCATCCACACATGCAAACCAGGGATTTTTTAAAACAGCAACATCAATGGTTTCCTCTCATCCAGCAATAGCAGACCAAAGCAATCAAGTCCATGTTTCTCTTACCCACATGGGCTGCCCATGAAATCACTCGTAGCATATAGTGCAGAATCTTTCCCTTAAGCAGTTATTTGTATCAAATAGCTTCCTGCTTAAATAGTTTACCTTGATTTTGTATTTTTATCATTTTCTCCATTAGTTCAGTTGTTAAATTTAACAATGTGCTGTCAAGATCAGTTGGAAGATTTAAGACCTTCTTCAGACACACCTCGTGCTCTGGCTATACAAATATATCTCCAGCATCAGGAGATGAAATGGCAGTGGCTGCAGTGAGTTTCCCAAGGGCTGAAAAAAGAGAATAGCTAGAACAATGTCTGAAACATCAATTAAAGTCATTTTTTGAGGGTAGTCTGTGAAAAATGACTGTTTTTCCAAACAACAGCAAAAATCCAGCAATGGTGTACTTAGCATGAGCTAAGAGGAGAGGCTGCTACAAACCCAAAGCAACAGGCAAGAGTTATGACCTCCCCTTTTCTGTATGAATGCTGAGATTTTGTTTCCAAACTAGACTGCCTATTCCCTTCTCCAACCTGATGTTGGCCATGGGTATATGAAAACCAGATTAATGGCAGCATGTATTAACCTCCTGGGTTTTTCCCCAATTAAGAATAGTAGGCAATGATTAGACCAGCTCTGTAGCTCCAAAACTGATGTGCTGAGAGCTAAGCTTTACTTCTCACTGTGGTTTATAGGTTTTTTTTGCTGGTAGTGAGATTTGTTTGCTCAGATAGGTTCTTCTTGATTTTATGTTTGCTGAAAGTAACATGAGCCATGAGTTCTGGCATCTCTGATATACAAAGGAATGGCAGTCAACCCAAATAGTCATAGGCTGATTATTAACCCTGTTATTAACAATTACCCTGTATCCTTTCCAAAACTACTCTGAGTTTTCCAAGCACTCTCTAGTATTATTAGTGTTAAAGAGCATCAGGAATGATGTTGTTGGGATGGTGCAGGGTGCTGGTGTCTGACAGTCTCTGAGGTATGGCCCTCATGTCTGCTCTAAGGATTGTCAGACCCGCTGCATTGCCTGAACATACTTGGAACATGCTCAGAGCTGTGCACTGACACATGGATTATGACCACATCTCACGCTTGTGTTCCTGATTTCAAGGGCTAAGAAGCCATCCCTGATGTTCAGCACTCTAGATGGTCCATGTGGGATCCATGCATCACGGGATCTGGCACTCTGGAAGGGACTCTATCACAGGCCAGCCTTGTCTCTGCACTGAGGACACATCAGCATCTTCAGCTTTCTGCTTCTCACCACTGTTTTATTCTCCAAAGGATGGATGCACTCTGAGCTCTGACACTGCTTCTGTTGATGGACTCATAAGCTTGAGCTGGGCTTGCCTTGGGCATTTTTCCCAGGGATGTGTTTAGAGTCCCCATCACTGGAGGTTTTCAAGATGGGATTGGACAGAGGGATAGATAATCTCATCTAGGTTTCCTTTCCCATGAAAGTTTGGGCCAGATGATTTTCTGAGGCCCTGCCCAAGTTCTGTGATCCCTGCAGGATTACATGCATGTGGTACCCAAGGTGACAGGCCAGATAACTTAAGGGACTCGGGTCACTGGGAGGCTGCCAAAGCAGCATTTGAGCTAATGAATGCTATAGGTCTGCAAAGGCAGAGCTGGTGTGTGATCAGAGCTCAGCTGCCCCTGCATGACACCATGCAGTGGAAAGCGTGATGCCGCTGGCTGGAGATGTGTCACCCTTAGCTGGGTACAGATTCCTTCCTCCACATCCAGCTCAAGGGTCTGCAGTGGGGACAGAGGGACCTGAGACTGACTCAACCCAGCAGTAGCCTTATGTTGGCCTGAAGAAGGCACCTCTGGCTTTGTTCTCCTTGAGGCGTGCCTGCAGTGATGGGCATGAAGCTGTGGAGGTCCCTGCCTGCGGACTCAAGCTGACACACCAGGTTTGGGGTATGGGGTGGCTCCAAGGTGGGATTTCAGCAGCACCTCTAGGTCCAGGCAAAGAATATCTCCAAGGCAGGATTTCAGCAGCACCACCAGGTCCAGAGACTGTCTCCTTTCCAAAACTCTACAGAGAAATGGTGGAAAACAGAAAGAACAGGACTTGTCTCAGTGACAGCAGAAAAACAGCTGGAGAAATAGGAATAGACTTGCAGCAGAAAACCTGCTTCTGCAAGTATCTGTGGGTGAGGAACCCCACATCAATGGATATCTGTGCCAGATAATAAATAGAATAGTAAATATTTGTGTCTGATAGCCTCCAGAGGAGATCTCTCTGTGAGTTCTGCTTCAAGGCCATTAAAAACAGTGTCCCTACGTTTCTCCCCAGTTGTCCCTATGAATTTCCAATCCTTTTGGGCAGGCTTATAGATATGTTATTTGTACTCTTTAGGTAAAGGGTGTTATAAAGTGTACACAACCATTAAGTCTGATCAGACCAAGTGTAGAAGCTGTGCTTCTCTTGAAGCCTATTAAGTTACCTAAATTTAGAGTGCACTGCAAATCATGTAAACCAGAAATTACACGGTGATTATGTGTCCTGTGAAAAATGTGGGTGAGAAATCACACCTCTGATTATAAAAGATGAAAAGTAAACTGTATGCAGTCTGATACAGCATGTCTCATTTATATTGCCTAGCATCCTGGTATGTCACTTAGGAAGTGGCAACATATGGAGCTGAGTGTTGACAGAGATGACAAACTGCATTTCCAGAAGCAGCACTGCTGCCTTTATGGGCATTAATCAACAATCTGAAAAGCTGGAAATGAAGGGGAAATAATAATACTATTTAAAAAAGATAACTCTGGAGATTAAAGGCAAGGAGGCTTCGCTGGGTGTGACTCAGAGCCTGAGGAAATCCAGACCAAAACTTGCTTACAGTAGTGAGGGGAAATCCATGTGCTACAGGCATCTCATTTGCCTGTGCTGAGGTGTGCAAGGCTTAGAAATCCTTAGGTAAACCTGCTACAGGATGTAATGAAATATAAGATACACATGCAAAGCATAATATGCTGTGGTTAAAACTACCTCCAAGTAGATGTCAAAAAGTGTAGCTGAGAGTCAACAGCTTCATTTTCAGAAGGGTAGGCTGCAGTAAGGAACTCACTGAAATAAAATACAGCAACCTGGTGGCTAATGACTCTTTAAATCAAAGGTGCCCAAGCTACCTGCAGCTGCATTAATATTCAATTAATTATGTGCTGGATGAGGCACCAGGCCTAACTAGAAGAATAAGTGAGTTTGAAAGCAGTGTTAGGAACATACAAACCAGTTTATGAGGAACAAAAAGCATAACATGAAAAAGTTCTGCAGGCTAGATGTCATTAAGTAAGGGAATAAAATGAGCAGGGACAAAAGTCAAATTCTGGGAAGGATTTTAATATGAACAGCAAAAGCTTCTTTAGGGAGATAAATATCAAAAGGAAAGAAGATGGAACATCATGCAGAAAGAATATTGTAGAGATTGGAGATAATCCATATAAGGCCCAAACTTAATGTTTTGGAGATGATGAAAAACAAGCACTGCAGAAAAAAAAATGACTGAAGAAAGTGAATGAGGGTATGAAAATGGAAATTACTGCATCAAACTGCTTGGCAAATGCAAATTACATAAAAGAATTTGCATCAGAGAAAGCCAAAGAAACTAGCCACAAGAAATGACATCTGACCCCAATTATTTCTGGGAAATGTATCAAATTACAGGCTCCCAACCACAGATAAGAAAATAGCAAATAATGTAGAATGAGAAGGGAAGAAGTAGTGAACTTAACTTTTCCATTAGTACCACTGAGAAAAGAAACTCCACATCTATTTTCAAGTTAACTTACAACATGATGGCATAATGCTTGAAACAAAGGAATCACAGAATCAGAGAATCACAGAATCACAGAGTTGTAGGGGTTGGAAGGGACCTCAAGAGATCATGGGGTCCAACCCCCCTGCCAAAGCAGCTCCCCAGCTCATACTGCACAGGTCGGCGTCCAGATGGGGCTGGAATCTCTCCAGAGAAGGAGACTCCACACCCCCTGGGCAGCCTGTCCCAGGGCTCCCTCACCCTCACTGGGGAAAAGTTCCTCCCCATGTTGGTGTGGAACTTCCTGTGCTCCAACTTGCAGCCATTGCCCCTTGTCCTGTCTCCACTGACCAAAGAAAAGGGGCTGGCCATTTCCCCCTGCACCCCATACTTTGATAAACATTGATTAGGTCCCCCCCCCAGTCTTCTTTTCTCCAGGCGGAACAGCCCCAGCTCTCTCACCCTTTCCTCACAGGGGAGATGCTCCAGGCCCTTCATCATCTTCGTAGCCCTTCCCTGGACTCTCTCCAGGAGATCCCTGTCCTTTTTATCCCAGGGAGCCCAGAACTGGACACAGCACTCCAGGTGGGGCCTGACCAGGGCAGAGTAGAGGGGGAGGATCCCCTCCTGTGACCTGCTGCCCACACTCCTCCTGATGCCCCCAGGATCCCATTGTCTCTCTCAGCCCCCAGGGCACACTGCTGGCTCATGGTCAACCTGTTGTCAACCAGGACCCCCTGGTACTTCTCCACAGAGCTCTTCTCCAGCAGGTCACCCCCAGCCTGTACTGATACATGTGGTTGTTCCTCCCCAGGTGCCAGACTCTCCACTTGCTTTTGTTGAACCCCATCTGGTCTCTCCCTGCCCAGCTCTCCACCCTGTCCAGGTCTCTGGATGGCAGCGCAGTGTCCTGCCTGTCAGCCACAGTCACATCACTTAGCACCGTAATTTGCTGTGTTGTTGGATGGGCTGGATGTTGTTGTACATGAGGATAGGAAAAAAGCTTCACAGATGACACCATTCCTATAGATCTGCTCAGCAAGTATCAGCATATGGTTTCTTTACACAGCTGGAAAATTAGAAATATTCCCTAAATTTTTATTGAGGACCAGGTATGAAGCAATTGTGGAGTCCAACAGACCCCACTTGTGCAAATCACATGTCCTTTCTTTAAATAAGCATGAGTTATGAGTCCAGCCAAGTGCACAACTACATGGAAAAGCTTTCATGAGGATGGCAATGTCCTTTGAGTGAGCTTGCTGGTGGTGTGGCCAAACAAAAGACAAATGCCACATGAGTCTTAATAAAAATGATAGAACTAGCACCAGTTCCTGCCAGTATGAACCCACAGCAATTTTCAGCTGATCTTTCTCATGCTCATTGTCACCAGAGCAGAAGGGGAAGATGGAAGTCAACGGCGTCATGGAGTGAGATATTACTCATCGTGGCCATTGTAAATGGCTTCCCCAGAGGCTGTAATTTCTTTGAGGAACTTGCTCATTCTAACTCATTTCACACAGTAATCATGCCTATAATTTATTCTGCAGATATCTGCACTTCTCTGGTTTGCTTTTGGTCCTGACTAATAGTCCTCTGGGGTGGCATGTCTCACTGAACATCCCGTTAGGGACCCCTCAGCCTGCCCCAGGTCCTGCTGAACAAGAGCAGCTCTGTACTTTGTGGGACAACTTCTCTGTGCCTAAGAGGGTAATCCTCTGATGGATGGGGGGCACTGTAGTTTGGATTTTGGATTTAGTGCCGAAGGATCAGTTATCCCAAGCAAGTCTTTCCAAGGTGAGCACTCAAGTACTGTCGGGGAAGAGAGCAGGCCTGCTAGCGGCCTAGCTCTCCTCTCCCAAGATTTAGGCCCTGACACTATTCTTCTGTTCCCATGAGACAGGAAAAGTTCCTCATGCTGAGAGGATCCTAATAATCACATTCTCAAAACACAGTGGCCTTGTTGATAGGGGTACAGGCCACCAAGAAGCAGTTATGGGAAGGTATTTGGGAGTAACAGAACATGTTAGGAACCAACCATAACAAGAGGGTCAAAACAGCAGGTGTGCAGATGCTTTTAGGTATTAAAGGTAAACTAAAGATGTTTAGCTATAAGATAGGTTTATCAGAGCTTGTTATAATCACTAACCAATCAATATGGTGTGAACAGTGTGTGTAACCAATTAGCAGTTTTTTAGCTTGCCACGATGGTAGTAAGAAAGGTCTAGAATCTGGGTGATTTCACCTCATAAAATGACTTCACCTAAAATTCATATCGAATTGCGTGTTGCTCTCTGCCGGTCGCCACAAAGTACCTCTTACATATTTTTTCAGGACAGCCAGTGGAGACCAGGCAGCTCACCTGGGAACCAGTTAAGCAGAACAGAGAATTTGGGAACCCAGTGTCTTTCAGGAAGAGGCCAACCCTGAGTCGTCTCAATGCAATTTCCTGAGAGGAGAGTACAGAAGAGGCAGCCTTCTGTGCTTCTCTGCACAGTGCTGTGGTAATTACTGCTGTTGCTGGGGTGCCTGGACTTTATTGCATTTCAAATGGTGGAGAGACCTTGTCCCCATACTCACAATGTTGAGATACCTAGCTGTATGGCAGGATGTCTGGTGTGCTGCGGACATGCCTTAGGGAACACAAGAACTTACTGAAGTTTAGCACAAAAACAGATACTGAGAAGCTGGGGGGATGATGCAGCTCTCTGCACCCTCTGACCACCCCAGAGACCTTCCCAGTCACACAAGGAGATGCCCAGACACAGGATGAGCTGTGAGAACAGAGGGTTTTCAGCTTGCAGTTTTAGATTTAGGTGCCAAATTTTACCTAAATCCTTCTTCAGGTAATCTAATCCCTTATTGAATCCTTAGTTCACCTGTAAAGCATTTTTGTCCCAAGGCTGGAAGCCTTTTGGAAATGAATTTATGTTACCTTTGGTTTGCAGAGAAATTAGTAGGACAGAGTTGTGAGATGATTTCACAGCTTCTCAGTGTGAGTGGAGCCAGGAAAGACTGGGACAGAAATACTGATTCCTTTCATTTGTACTGTGTGAGCATAAAGTTATTAAATCAGAACACAACAAACAGTGTGGAGAATCGCTTTGCCACAAATGGTGTGCTAACAGGGTAAAGATGCCCTTCTGTGGCCCTGTTAAATTGTTAGAATATTTTACAGTTGGAGAATTTTGCTTAAGAATCTCCCAGTCATGTTAAAAAACCAGGCAGAAGAAAGAAAACAGGTAAAACTGAGCATTCAGGACAGACCTGCATCAGGAGACAGGCTTGTTTGAGAGAATTAAAATCACAGTTTGTTCAATGGAACCAGACAGTGAGTATGCAGACTTTGGCTATTTATAACTCACAAATAAGGCAAGCAGACAGCTGATATAGCCAGGGGCCAGCAGTAACAGAGCAATGGAGTTTTATTAGCAAGCCTAGGTGGACATGTCATTTGATATATCCATGTGTGAAAGTATTTTTATCATCTGTATGTTGAAAAAGGTCACAGAAGCTTTAAATATGAAATTATATAAAATTAAACCTTACTGAACCGAGCCAGATCCCGCAGGCACTTGGAGTCTCTCAGTAGCTTAAACAATATTTGTAGAGAGAAGAGGGCTAATTGCAGAGGACTTCAGTCTATATGGAAAAATCCAGCATAGTTACCTTTACAGTGCTTAGAAAAAAAACATCATTTAGAAACCTACAGTAATTATCAAGCAATAGAGAATCATAGCTGCCTAATTATGAACTTCTGGGTGTAGACCTTCTGCCATATGAATTGAAAAAAATAGTTCAGTTCAGTGTAAAATGCTGCCATCGAAACAATTAGGTTGGATCATGATATCTCAGTTCCTGTGACCAGTCAATCCCATCAGCTGGGGAATTAGCCAGCATAATCAGTTAAGCTTCATAGGATCATAGAAGGTATAAAGTTGGAAAGGACCTTTAGAGCCCATCTAGTCCAACCCCTGCAGTGAGCAGGGACATCTTCACTAGATCAGGTTGCTCAGAGCCCCATCAAGCCTGACCTTGAATGTCTCCAGGGATGGGGCCTCCACCACCTCTCTGGGCAACCTGCACCAGTGATCCACCACCCTCATACTGAAGAACTTTTTCTGAATATGCAACCTAAATATCTCCTTTTCTAAGCTTAAAACCATCACCCCTTGTCCTATTGCTCCATGTCCTTGGGAGCAGCTCTTCCCCAGCTTTCTTCTAGGCATGTTCAGGGACTGGAAGGCTGCGATAAGGTCTCCCAGAAGCCTTCTCTTCTCCAGGCTGAACAAGCCCAACTCTCTCATCCTGGCTCCACAGGAGAGGTGCTCCAGCCCTTTGATCCTCTTCATTCCCCTACTCTGGACACACTCCAACAGGTCCATGTCCTTGTGCTGAGGGCTCCAGAGCTGGCCCCAGCACTGCAGTTGAGGTCTCCCCAGAGCAGAGCAGAGGAGCAGAATCCCCTCTCTCAATTTGCTGGCCACACTTTTGATGCAGCCCAGGATGTGGTTGGCCTTCTGGGCTGCAGATGTACATTGGTGGCTCATGTCCAGCTTCTCATCCACAAGTACTCCCAAATCCTTTTTCTCAGGGCTGCTTTCAAGCACATCATCTCCTAACCTGTATGGATAATGGGGATTGTCCTGCTTCAGCAGGGGTAGTTAAATACACCTCTATTTATGCTGCAGAGATAGCTTTGTGCTGTAAAACCAAACTAAAATTATTAGCCCCAGTTCATGACATTTCAGGTATCTCAGTTCACTCTTTCTTGGGCTGGGTTTCTTGGCTGGAAACATTTGCTGTGCTGTGCCACAGCCTGCCTTTTCACTGAAGCCCCAGAGAGGCGGTGAGGGTCCCTAGGTTGGTTGCTCTGCAGGCCCTGCCATCCCTGAGGGACAGCTGCAGGGATAGCATCCCTGGAGTAGAGCAGCACATCCCAGGAGAACCCTCCACTGCATTAACACACTCATCTTTCTCTTTTGGAGTGGAAACTTTCCATCCCTTTTTTATTTTGGCATGTTTGTCTTCAGTTAACAGCTTACTTTTTTATGGCTTTGATTTTTTAAATTTCTTTTTTTGGACAAAGATCATTTTCTGAAGAAAGCCCTCCCTTTTTGCTTAATTTTTCATATTCTTCATTAAACAAACAAGCACAAATCAGTGAAAAGGTTGAAGCATTACCAGTAGCAGCTGTTGTTTTACACAGAGGCAAAAATCAGCCTCTTCCCTTGAATGTTTACAGCCAGATGTCCTCCATCCCTGCACAGGGGATGGAGTGGGGAGCTGAGGAGCATGGAAATGTGAGGCTATGCAGCACATGGCTGGAATGGATTATTTTTGCTGTCTTATTTTTTGTATTTGCATGTACTGAAACTAGGTGGATGTGCTAAAAGGGAATGATGGACCAGCTCATCCTGGACTCCCTTACCTTGTGTGCTAACTGTGCCTGTCAAGAGGGCTTACAGGAGGCCCCAAACTATCCTTGATAATGTTTGAAATTTGAACTAAAGCACCTTCAGAAAAGATAATAAACTGCAATGTGTGAGAGAGAGTTGTGGCAGCCTGTTGCCTCATTTGATCAAAATACAAGAGGATGAAGAAGCTGAGTTGGACAGCAGAGAAACCTCGATCCCTCTGGGATGGAAAAGTCTTGTAGATCACAGGATCCCAGATCGCAGATAACTTGTTTGTGCCTCCTAATGTACATTCACATTGCACACATGGTTTTTTACTGTATTTAGGTTTTAGTACTAATGAGTCTTCTCTTCTCTGCCCACCGACCGACCCCATCCCCAAATGCTTACAGCTTTGCCATATATTAAGTATTTGGATTTATAATTCCCAAGGCAGAAATCACTTTTATAATGAAATTGCTACCTTTTGGAAAAAACCCCTCAAGTTTTAAAAAAGGCCAATAAACCTTTGATTTGCACAGTATTTTATTTTCCTTTTTCTTTTTAACCTTTTTATCTACATCCCCTTTTGATTATTACCTTGCTACAGGGAAAGACAGGGCTGAGCTCTGCTAAAATCAAAAGCTGGTGTTTGTTTGGGCATCTGAACTCCTGTTACACTTCAAACACCAGGACAAGAAGAATCCATCCTTGTGTTGCTGCAGACACTGCTGAGAGAGTAGAAAACCTCAGGTTGGGAGGAAAAGGTTTTATATTCTTTCATTTCCCCTCATGCTGGAGAGGAAAGGTCCTTCCTACAGACTGATGTCAAGAGTTGTACAGCTTGTGGCACCCAGTGTTTTTTTATCAACTTCCAAAGCTCTTCACTTTCTTCTACAGCAGCACAAAGAAAGTTCTCATGTCATCCTGGAGAGAGTCCAGAAAAGGGCTACAAAGATGATTAGGGGCCTGGAGCATCTCCCCTATGAGGAAAGGCTGAGAGGGGATGCAGGGGGAATCAGCCAGCCCCTTTTCAGTGTCTGTGGGGACAGGACAAGGGGCAATGGCTGCAAATTGGAGCCCAGGAAGTTCCACACCAACATGGGGAGGAACTTTTCCCCAGTGAGGGTGAGGGAGCCCTGGGACAGGCTGCCCAGGGGGTGTGGAGTCTCCTTCTCTGGAGAGATTCAAGACCCATCTGGACGCCGACCTGTGCAGTATGAGCTGGGGAGCTGCTTTGGCAGGGGGGTTGGACCCCATGATCTCTTGAGGTCCCTTCCAACCCCCACAACTCTATGATTCTATGATCAATACTGGGGAAAGCTGTGGTGGCTATAAAATTGGGAGAAAATGTATTTCAGCCATCAAGGCATAATCTTTCTTGGTGTCTTTCTTATTGTAAAGCCTGGATGAGTACAAAGCCCAGTGAAGTATATGGTAATTCTTATTTCCATCCCAGCTTTTGATGGGAGTTTTGTTGGGGAGTGTCACAGGGTTTTTTTACATTTTTAATCACTCTTGGGAGAAAAGCTTTAAAAATCTCAGAAAAACCCATTTGAATGACAGAATCACTTTCAATTTAACTGATGTAAATGAAAAACTGAATGGGGAAGAGTTTTCTGTTTATTGGGGGAAAAAAGCAATTTTACCCTCTAGAAACAAAGCATTTCAATCCAGATGAAGACTTGCAAATACACAAGGTGTTATACTTAAAAATGTGGACAACCATGCAGAGAGTGAGTGCAAAATAAGTCAGGTAAGAGTACAATGAATATCACTCAACAAGCAATATTTTGAAGGAATAAAGTGTTATTACCCATTTTAAACATTTCATTACCCATTTGAAAACACTTATTTCCAGTTACCTTTCCTAAAAGAGCAGCCATCCATTTCTCTAACTTGAGTTAATCTTGCTTATCATTTTCCCTCTCTAAACCAGGAATAAACCCAGGGTGTGTTCTTAAAATCACAATGATATTTTTAATTGCTCTATTTGCAGTTTCTTTAGAATATTTGTGTTCAAACTTGTAGATTTTCCTCTTTCTTTGGAAGAATTCTTCTGGAAAATGTTTATTCCCTTGCCTAAGGATGGTGCTGATACCTTCTTTAATTTACACTGCTATTTTGTCAATGGCAAAGCATATTTCCAACAGAAAAGGAGTGGTTGCTATACACCATGCTGTATAAACAGGCATGAAAACAAACCCATCCATTCAGAGGGAATAGAAGAAGTGGAGCTGGAAGAAGATTTCCAGCCCTCTGAGCCAAATATCCTTCTACTTGGGCCAAAAAACCAGCCTCCCCTGCCCCATACAGAAGCAGTCTCCTTGTGCATAGCCCACTGGTACTTGTCAAAATAAATTGCATATTATGTGTTTAGGAGAAAAGAATAGCCAAGCAATTACAAACAGCTCAGTCTAATTTTAACTCTGTTAAACAGAATTAATTAATCTACCTCTGAAAAATACCAGTCACTGACTTACTCATTTTTTTTTTCCCTCTAAGCTTTTTATAACTTTCTATGAGGAAAAATTCCAGGAGAGCAATCCCTAGCTGCAGATGCAGCTGCCTAAAACATAGAGAAAAAGAATTTATTTCTCTGTGCCTTTGACATTTTTCTTGGGTGAGAAAGGAAGATATTTAAGCTTCACAGCACAAATATCAAGACTGTAGGATCTACATATTTCTCTGATAGACTCATTGTGTATTTCACTCTGTGAGATGAAGCAGAAGAACCAGGACAGTCTTTTTGGCCCATCCTTTATGTATCCTTGGTAATTTTTTTGAAGAGCAATGGTTTGTCTGCTTTCAAGTCTAAAAATTCCCCTGCATGTACTGTCAAGAGATTTTTGCTGCTTTGCATTGCCGATTCAAGGGATAGGAGAACTCCAGCTACTTGCATAACTGGACTCAGGGGTGTAAGCAAGGAGGAAAGGGTAAGAAAAAAAGGTGCACAGTCCTCTTTTTTATCTTAGGGACTTTTTAGCTGCCTATAAGCTCATTGGGATGGGATGTCCAGCTTGTGTTGTCCAGATAAACTGAAATATTGAGTACGACACCTATTTGCAGTCTGGATCTACCTGTGAGTTTCCATTGTAGAGAAACTGGTCTGCAGACTGCACCATCCTTGGAGAGTCTTTACTCCTTGGAGTAAGACCGTGGCAGCTCCATGGGAGGGGAAACCAAAGGAGTAATTCTGTGCATTATCTACAAGAGACCAGAAGGATCCATGTGTTCAAGTCGGCACTCCAGGCTGTGCTGGATTCCTGGACTGTTGGTTTATACTCATCTTGACTCCTCTGGAGTTGAATGAAAAGGACCAGAGCTGTAGTGAATTGTGTAAATCACAGCTCACTGCTCTTCAAGGCTTGAAACAAGGAAGACAGTGAGAATATCACTTGTTCCCCAGAAGCCTGGATGCCGTATGGAAGAGCTGGGCTGTCATCCAGAGAGACTGAAATGGGAGTCTCCAGCCATAAGAGAGCTGGAGGACAGCAGCTCTTCTCAATTAAAGAAACTGCACAAATGCATGGCCTAGAGCTCCTTAGGTGATGTGGAGTATCCCACAGATACATGCTGATGGTGTGGGGATGAAAATCACAGAATCACAGAGTTGTAGGGGTTGGAAGGGACCTCAAGGGATCATCAGGTCCAACCCCCCTGCCAAAGCAGCTCCCCAGCTCATACTGCACAGGTCGGTGTCCAGACAGGTCTTGAATCTCTCCAGAGAAGGAGACTCCACACCCCCTGGGCAGCCTGTCCCAGGGCTCCCTCACCCTCACTGGGGAAAAGTTCCTCCCCATGTTGGTGTGGAACTTCCTGTGCTCCAATTTGCAGCCATTGCCCCTTGTCCTGTTCCCACAGACACTGAAAAGGGGCTGGCCAATTCCCCCTGCACCCCATACTTAAGATATTGATAAACATTGATTAGGTCCCCCCTCAGTCTTCTTTTCTCCAGGCTGAACAGCCCCAGCTCTCTCAGCCTTTCCTCATAGGGGAGATGCTCCAGGCCCTTCATCATCTTCGTAGCACTTCTCTGGACTCTCTTAAGGAGTAAACACCTGTGACCCCACACTGATGGGCTCCCTGATGCATGGCTGGCCCACAGTCAGGGTGGTTATTGACAGTTTCCCACTGAGCAGCACTGGCCCAGTTGTGAACTGGGTAGAATCAGCACATTAGTGGGACAGTAAGCTGAGTGCCCAAAACTATACATGCTTGTCTACACATACAGAGAAACAAAATAAAATATGCTGATGCCAACTCACTCTGAGGACCATTGTGTCAAAAATATCACCATGAAATGGAAAACAAAGCTGGAGAGAAGCACTAGTTTTTGGTGGAGCTCCTGAATACAGACCCAAGGATTGGTTTCCTTTTTCTGAGCAAAGCACTTTTGTGGGGTTGGTTTTTTTTTTGGTTGTTCTTGGCTAGGATTTCCTCAAAAATCTTTGTCTATGCCTCTAAATAAATTGCAAACTCTTCTGAGCCAGAACTCTCTCAAAATTGGCAATACTTCCTGTGATGAAGATTTAATTTCAGCCATTCCACTGCTAAAATCAGTACCTCCTGAGCTACTGTCCTATATTCCTCAGATTTCTGGGAAAACTGGGGAGATATTTCTTCTTTTGGAAAGGCTGTTGGACCAAAGCTGTAAGGAATGGTATCTCCAGCAGTATTGCTTGTTTTTATGGGCATTAGATGACAATGCTTTGTTCTAATGTGAAACAAAATGACTCACCTGCAGCCGCCGTGTCTACCAGCACATGTACCCAAGGGATGTGTGACTTGTCACAGGCAGATGAAGAAAATCTGGGGGAGCCTTCTAGAAAAGCATTAGCAACCACTCCTGGAGAATCCTGCAGGAGCCCCCTCTGAAATGCCCCACAAAGAGCACGAGGAGTGGGTGTCTCCTGGACTCACACACATGTCACAAAGATGATTAGAAGATGCTCAGAGGGCTGGAGCAGCTGCCCTACAGAGAGAGGCTGAGGGAGCTGGGCTGGTTCAGCCTGGAGAAGAGAAGGCTGTGGGGGGACCTCATTGCAGCCTGACAGTCCCTGAAGGGAGCAGAGAAACAGGAGGGGAATCAGCTTGTTCAAAGGATAGACAATGGCAGGACAAAGGGGATGGATTAAAACTAAAGGAGAGAAGGTTTGGATTGGATATTAGGGTGACGTTTTTTACAGAGAGAGTGGTGAGGGGCTGGAACAGGCTGCCCAGAGAGGGGGTGGATGCCCCATCCCTGGAGGTGTTCAAGACCAGGTTGGATGGGGGCCCTGGGCAACCTTGTGTAGCTCCAGGCCTGAGGTTGGTGTCCCTGCCTGTGGCAGGGGAGTTGGAGCTCTATGATCCTTGGGGTCCCTTCCAACCCTTGCCATTCTATGATTCTATGATTCTATGATTCTATGATTCTATGATTCTATGATTCTACGATTCTATGATTCTATGATTCTATGATTCTATGATTCTATGATTCTATGTCAAAAGCCACATGCAATGGCCTGGAGGATCTCCAGCTTCCCAGGACCTCTTTGGTATTTAGCACTTCATGGGGGTATAAGTAAGGAAGGCATTTTTATCCCAGAAATACACACAAAATAAAGATACTTGATTAAAAAGTATTACAGAAGCATT
Organism: Laterallus jamaicensis coturniculus; assembly: GCA_022605575.1. NCBI lineage: Eukaryota > Metazoa > Chordata > Aves > Gruiformes > Rallidae > Laterallus > Laterallus jamaicensis. Next base: position 36,914,571 of record JAKCOX010000006.1, read on the forward strand.
GAAAATGTGCACACACATACACACATATATATATATATGTAAGAGCCTATTCCAAATCCAAATCAATCTTCTAAACTGTAGACCAACCACAGACAAAACTAATAACTAGAAGCAATTTATAAGGAATTGAAAACATCATGAGAATAGGGGAATAAAATATATTTTGAGTAGAACAATATAACATTATTGGCAACACAATGGCATACAAGCCTCTGGAGGTGTCATGCTGTCTCCTTTGATTAAAAGCTTGCACAGAAATATGAGTATTAATTTAGAAAGACTGTTTATATCTTCAGTCTCTCTAGAATATCATTAATTGGAGTATGCAAAATTAGGTCTTGGGAGCTCTTGCAGAATATTGTAAGCAGCAAATCTTTATGTGGAAGGATAAAGCAAGGATTTCAGAGGGTTCAGAAAAAGTAATTAAGTTCTAATTAAGTTCTATTGCTTGCAAGTGTACTCATTTACAGGAAGAACTTCCCCACAGAAGTGGACATAGTTTTCTTTGTGTGTGTGTTTTCTTTGGTAAATATTTCCTGCAGGGAAGATTAGTGAGATACTCCAATTAATCCCAAGGAAGAAACCATCTCACTATTGTAAGCGACCTGAAAACCTAAACTAGCTGCCTTGGATCCTTAGGGTATGTAACTTCAGCATCAACAGAGAGACAGGCAGCTTCAGAGGGGGGGGTCACCCCATCTTAAGGCAGGGGGGTACTTGAAAATATGCATCTACAACCATGCCCTTCCTTCAGCTGTCTGTGGAGGTCAGTTCCACTTCTAAATGACTGCCAGGACAGACACCTCTTCTTTAGTTATGGCATGGGATCCATGAGGAGTTTTTTTCCCCAAGGCTTCGGTGGGATGGGAATGGAGGAAGTGTTTTACAGTCATCCCTCCTTTACAGAATCTCAGAATCACAGAGTTGTAGGGGTTGGAAGGGACCTCAAGAGCTCATGGGGTCCACCCCCCCTGCCAAAGCAGCTCCCCAGCTCATACTGCACAGGTCGGCATCCAGATGGGTCTTGAATCTCTCCAGAGAAGGAGACTCCACCACCTCCCTGGGCAGCCTATACAGAGCCTTTACCTCTGAAGCCTTTACTTCAGAGCCTTTACCTCTGAAGGCAACACCCACCATTGCTTCTTTACCTTTTAAAATGTTAATCCAAAACCATCCTGACCATATGCATATATATATATAAAAATGTATTTTAAAGAGATACATATCTGGGGCTCAAAGGCAGAAAGAAAAACTAAACTATATTGCATGGCTTATATCATGGAGCTCTTGTGTTCCTGCTCTGGAAAGACATTTGGTCTGACCAGGCATCACAAACTGTCCTGCAAGTTGTTAAAGGAGAACAACTCGCTGATTAGATCTATTAGGCAAATTAGTGGAGTTAATAAGAGCATTAGCTCTACTGTGTTGCAGGTGACCATGGCTGGACTACCTAAATGACGTGATTTCCCCTGCGTGGCTACAACTGCAGGCAGAAAGGGAGTGGGATTGCTTGTGACAGGCCAGGGGAAGAGGAAACAGATGAAGGAGGGGACTTGGGAGCAGCACTTTCTAATGCAATTTGCCGGGTGTTTACATCAGAGGGAGATTGGCCCCAAGGCAGACAAGAATTTCCACCATTTATATTTCACATGGCAAAACCACAAGAGTTGATGAAAAAGAATTCCCCCTCCTTGGGTTTTTTTTTTTTTGGGGGGGGGGGGATTTTTGGGGTCTGTTTTCTTTGTCTGTTTGGGTATTTGAATACTTTTATTATTCTTTTTTAAGTCTATTTACCTCTTTAATGAATGGCCTCTCATTTACACTCACAGAATCATTTAGATACTACCTAATCTTTAATCCCTCTGAGAAAGGGAGCAGCTTTCTCACTACAAGGGAGTATAGGGATGCCCTTTGGCCCTGATGTATTTTATGATTTGATGATTCACCATCCACATTGCCAGTCCTGAGATGTATGGACTGCAGCCCTTTTACTTAAGTTTTAGCTACTTAAATGTTAGGATGATTAACATACCAGTCTAGCAATCAAAGCAGCGTGCCACTGAAATCAGGGTGCTTCAAAAAGAAATTGGGGTTATTTTATGATATAAATACAATTAAATCATGCCCTAGTTTTTATAGGACCCTCTTAACAAAGGCTTCCATTGTCAGACTCTACAACTCAGTCAAAGTGATGGTATTTTCCAATTCTTAGGTGATGCTTAGCGTGGATAAGGGTTAAAAGATTGAACCCCCCAAATCTGCAGCTGATCCTGAGCAGAAAAGCAATGGATGGAAGCATGATGTATGCTTAGCTTCTAGCTAAAGTCATTACCCTGAAAGTAAAGTAGCTCAGGGAGTACCCATTGCCCAAATCCAATTTTCATACCAATGTGTTGCTGAGAGTACAAATTACTGAAAATTTGCCAATCCAAAGCTAATATTCAGAAAAGCCTTTCCAGTAAAAGTGAA